>MU227491.1:5337785-5351763 GCA_018584345.1 Thuja plicata | reverse complement strand
GATGATTAATTAATGATTAAAAAACTATTAATTAATAGATGAAAATTAGTGTTTTTAATGTAAAGTCGCAAGTCTGTCCATTTTAGGGTGTCTACATTTGCCCCTCTTTGATGCGATGTGACTTGTCACAGTGTGCCAAAGATTCTTTGATTTTGCCCCAGCTTGCCCTGGCATTTAGTAGGTGTATTTATGCCCCCTCAACAAATTTGAGCGAAAAGTCACGAGACGAGTGTTAATTTGTTGAAACTGCAAATTGTGGAACTGGGTAGTTGACGGATCTGGAAAATACTTTTAAAATGCCCCTGTAATTGACCTTTAAAGTTTTCAGGGACCGGGAAGAAATTTTGGAGCTCTTGGGTGAAATTAGAGTTTTTTGAAACCCCTATAAGTAGCTAAGAGAGCTCTTCATTTGTCACTTTGCGATTTGGAGCTCTGATTATCTTTGGTAAGTTGCTTCTGATTTCTGCCTTCTTTTTCTTCCTATTTTCGAGCGATGGTGGGGCTTCCAAGTGTTGTTCACATCTCTGATTGAGTCTATTCATACCGCTGACCTGCTAGCTCTAATGTTCGGTGAGTTTCCTCACTTTGCGTGGCATTTATTGCGTTATTTATTGCTTTTAAATTTTGTATTTTTTTGAAAAAATTACGCCTTTGCCGCAATCGAATGCGGTTTTGTCGCAATTGCGGTTTAAATGCCGCAATTGCCGATTCTATGCCGCATTTGATAAAAGTGTCACATTTGCCTGTTTAAATTGCCGCAATTACAGTTTGAGTGCCGCACTTGTTTAGGTGCCACAATCGCATAAAAATATTGCAATTGACTGTGTTTATTACCGCAATCAATTTTTTAACACTATCTGCCTGATGTCTTTGTAAGTTATCTATTTCTTTTAGCTTCTGTTACTTTCCTCAATGACTGAAACAGATAATTTTCTATATTTCGCTTTATGTGCAGTTCACCTGGCGTATCTTGCACTGTCAAGAGTCTAGACCGACGAGACTCGTATATAGATTCCAGCTGACTGAGGATGAGAGGTCAGTACTTCATGCTTTGGGACTATACTGGATATGTTACATGCCCGAGATCATGACCAATAAGGGTCTTATCTCCACTCTTGTAGAGCGGTGGCACTTTGAGACATGCACTTTCTGGTTGCCCACTGGGGAGTGCACCATGACCTTGGAGGATGTGTATCGCATCCTCCAACTCCCTATCCAGGGCGAGTTGGTGGAGCATTCCACACGCCCTGGTATCATTGCTTTGACTGAGCTTTCTGGACTGCCCCAGGATCAGCTCGAGCTTTCAGGAGGTTATGATATTCCCTGGTCAAGATTTGATTAGTAGTTTGATAGTTTGATTTGTGGGATCTTGTGCCCTGATCGACATTAGCGTGGTTTTTCTATTGGGTTTGGTAGCTTCCTATAGAGTATGGTCTGAGACCATACTGTCTTTGCTTGGGGCCATGCATGTTGGCGCACATGCATTTCCATATGTTGTATGTGGCTTACCTTGACGGTAAGTCGCTTGGTTGTGGTGCCATGTTCTTACAAATTTGGGCATGGGAGCATATAGCTGTTTGCCGTCCTGTTGGTGCCCATGCTCTCCCGGTCGATAAGCCGTATGTATATATGTATGATGGTGCGATTGTTCAGACCCATATGGGTCATCTCTCATACTGGCAACAACAGCTAGATATGATTCCATACTTCATCTGGATACCTTACAAAGATTGTCCTGTTTGGGATGGAGAGGACATCCATCTCCCGTTTTGTTGACAGTGGAGGTACCTGATTGGCCATGTGAGTGATCATGTTCATATGATTTATTTTCATAACACCGACAAGGTGTTACGACAGTTTGGAGAGCAGTAGGATGTGTCAGACTCATATGCCTATTTTGCTTGGAGGTCCAGGGATGCTCGTGTTTGGGGTACCATAGTGTCAGTGGATGTTGCTCGCACGGAGTTCTTAGGGTTGCTACCTGTTGCATGGACGTGGCGTTCTGCCACTGTGGATCCAGGTTTGTCTTGCTTTTGTTATGCTTATGTACTTCCTTTCTACTCTCTATTTATGCTCATATCCTGTAATGGTTTATATGTCTTGATCTGCTCTGATACTGATAGTTGATTTTCCTTTTGCAGGCACTACACCACAGTTTGATGCACACTGGTTACAACATCGTCCTATTGCCTTGACAGATGTTTCACGTCCTGTTCCCAGGACTATCATGAGGAGGGCTCGACGAGTATGGCATGGTAGGGGAGGCCATGATGGAGGGAGGGGTGGTGGACGGGGAGGGAGGGATGGGGGTCGAGATGGTGGACGGGGGAGAGGTGGGAGAGATGGAGGGAGGGAAAAAGGTCGAGGGAGAGGTGATGATGGAGGAGATGATCCTGGTCCTGGGGGTGCTGGAGGTGGAGTTAGGAAGAGAGGTGGCCGGAGTGGTGGTTAGTCCAGAGTTGGGCTGGGCACCATTTTGGAGGATGAGGAGGCTTTGGAGGAGGAGGCACCCTAGTTAGTTCAGAGGGTGCACAAACATACCGCTGTAGTTTTGGCTCCCAGGGAGGAGGACAGGGTTGTGATTAAGGATGTGGATATTGATCTTGCAGATATAGATGTGGAGGCTCTTGACGAGAAGAGTGCTGAGACAGGGTCCTCGGGGGAGAGTGGCAGCAGTAGGAGAAGTACAGGGGAGAGCTCTGAGAGTGGGGATGATTCCGTGGTGCTTAAGTGAAGGCGAGTGGAGGGACTAGGTGGAGAGATAGAGGAGGGAGATATGGATGTAGCCATGGGTGGTATAGATGATGATCCCTCTAGGTTGAGTGTCTCTCACAGTAGGTGTAGGATTTGCAGACCCGTCTTGCCTTAGCCGATGCCCGCGGGACCATTTTGGAGGCCTGTGTGACAGCTGTTGAGTCCAGAGAGTGACAGGCTCAGGCCGAGGTCCGCTCCTTTATTGATAGTGTTTAGGATGTTGCTCACAAAGATATTCTTGATAGATATTACAGATCTGGGTGAGAGGCTCAGAGAGAGATAGATTACTGGAGATGACACTATGAGGGTGCAGTTCCGACTGTGTAGAGAGTGCCTAGATACACCACATCACAGAGATCCAGCAGGGCTCAGTGGTCGCAGAGTAGTGGTGTCTAAGCTCCTGATTCCTCTCATAGGACAAATGCAGATATGCCTCCCCCTCATGTTCCTCCTAGCGAGGGTGGGGGTAGCTCTTGTTGATATGCACCTTGTACCATTTTTGGTAGTGATTCATTGTATACACTGAGTAGTACCATTTTTTGTATCTGGATACACTGATATATATATGATATACATGTTGATTACCTTCTTTGTTCAGACTTGCGACATTTCATTTGTACTCATATATTTTTGATTTACATGAGATGCAGCTATGTTTTGATATGATGTGCAATGGTTTACTTTTTTATATGTATAATTCTATGTGATTAGTGGTTTTAGATGATGAGATGTATATGCAATGTGTTTCTATTATGCAGACTCGTATATGGATGATATTACTTTTCTATGTTATTGACATGTCATGCAGGATGGCGTAAATGAGATGCATGTTTATATGAGATTCTTATGGATGCATGTGTTTTTATTCTTTATCATGTATGCAACTACCATGTTTTTTTGTACTTTTCTAATGCACTTAAATGAATGAATGCAATCTACTATGCACAAAATATTTGAGTAATGCATGTGTTAGTTAGAAAGAAGTTATTTTGGATAGATGTGCTCTGAGATTGATCTAATAGAATGTAATGATAGAAAAGTTTTCTTTTTGCATTTTTTGGATAGATATGATTTGATAGAATGGATGAATGCCCCAAGTCACTGCCCCAGTTTCCAATAATTATCATCATTGCATCTTTTTTTGTATTTTATGATATTCCAAAAGAGTGTCGAATGATCCAGACCACATACCACCTGAATACTGCCATGACCTCTTAATAGTGGAAGGAGTAGAAAGATTGAATAGAAAGAGACCCATAGTGCACCCAAATATTGACCATCTAGATTCAACTATGTTCCCTGTTTGAAAAGAAAGAGAGCCAAAAGCACCTAGATATTGACCATCTGGATACAACTTGTCCTCTGAATTAATCTAAAACAAGGAAACCAAGATAGAACTCCTATGCACCCAGAGTCCATCTGGATAACACTGTGAGCTCTTTATTTCTGAAAGGGAAAGCCAAGCAAACAAGATAGAACTCCTATGCCCCTAGAGTCCATCTAGATAGCATCGTGAGCTCTTGTTTGTAACATAAAGGGAAAGACCATAGAAACCAAGATAGAACTCCAAAGCAACTTAGAGTCCATCTAAATATTGCTCTGAGCTCTTGATTCTTTCCTAGGTTTAAGCTCAGATCGTGGAACTGCGCGACTGCCAGATAAGTGAAAGCGCCTATCACATTTATCCTAAATCATCACGGCCCTATAATCGAAATGAACATTCAACAGACAATAATAAAAGAAAATAAGTCATGATCTATCATAGCTACTCTCCTCACATGGTGGATCCTTGAGTAGCGTAAGAACATAACCCTGAAATATAGACTAACATTTGACCGACTTGACTGACCTAGTCAACATTTTTATGTGGTTCTTCGATGCAGTTGGATTCTCATGATTGGTTCGACTCTTTGGATAGGCTTGATTGGCTTGATTTGCTTGATCGTGTTGGCAGCGGACTAAGCTATGTCAGATGGGCCAAATGCTTGTTCACAAAGCTCATGATTATGACAATATTGATTGATAGATTTGATTTCTCTGATCGTGTTGGTAGCTGATCAAGCTGTGTCAGATGTGCCCAATGCTTGTTCACAAAGCTCATGATTGTGACAATTTTGATTGATAGATTTTGATATGATCAATTTGGCAGCTGATCAAGCTATGTCAGATGGGCCCAATGCTGATTTGCAAAGCTGATGATTGTGACAATTGATTGACTGGGCATGCTTGACCCTTTCTTTCTTTATTGCTTTGGGATTTTTGCATTTTTTTTTAATGTTTTTGATGAAGATTGATTTTCTCTTGATTTTTGAACTTTTTAGGTTTTTTTATGAGTGTTTCTTATTTTTTGGATTTTTTTTTATGACATTTGGAATCGCTCCCTATTCTGGTGGACCAGTATTAACCATAGGTAAGTGCTTGGTGCTCAGAGGGGATTGTGCTTCTGGATATTGCTTGGGATAGTCAGTCTTGCATTTTGAAGTGTGCTCAAGCTTTTGGATCTCATTGATGGTGAAGCTGGATTTGAACACTTGGCACCTGTTTGCCAGGTTTTCACCAAGGCACCTACTCAATAGCACCTGATTGCCAGGTTTTCACTGAGAGAGAAATTTTATTTTCTCTTTACCTTTTTGCCTTTTTTTCTTTTTTTGATTGTCACCAAGGTGTCTGATTGACACGTTTTCACCAAGGTAACTTTTATTTTTTTTATTTTTTTGGTATTTTTTGGATATGTAGATAAATGCCTTAACCATGGACACCCTTTTAAGGGTAAAACCTCTTCAGGTGCATGTTGTTGATGTAGCCGGGGAGCTGATCTCCTTTTGGTGTTGCTAGTATGAATGCCCCACTCTGAGTAGAGCTGATAATAACAAATGGTCCTAGTCAGTTAGGCTAAAACTTACCAGGTTTGACTCGCTCTGCTTGATTCTTCTGATTTTCCATGAGGATGAGGTCTCCTACCTCAAATGTTCTTGGCTTCACCTTCTTGTGATAGTTCCTTCTAAGGCGATTCTGATAGCCTTGTAAGTGGTCGAAGGCATGTTGCCTTCTTTCATCTAGTAGCTCTAGTTCACTAAGCCTTGCCGCTCTATAGTCTTCGTCTGAAACCAGGTTCTTTAATGATATCCTCAGGGATGGGATTTCAACTTTGAGGGGTAATACCGCCTCTATTCCATAGACTAGGGAGAAAGGAGTTGCTCCTGTTGGTGTTCTCACGCTAGTTTTGTATGCCCATAATGGGGGGCTAAGTTGTAAATGCCAGTCTCACCCTGATTCGTTTACTATTTTCTTCAGGATTTTCAGGATAATTTTGTTTGTAGCTTCAGCTTGTCCATTCCCTTGAGGGTAGTAAAATGATGAGAACCCCTGTTTGATGTGGAATTGTTCACATAGGTCTTCAACATCCTTGTTCTGTAAAGGTGTACCATGATCTGTCAGGATTGTTTGGGGGATCATGTATTGACAGATGATGTGATTAAGTATGAACATTGCTATCTATTTTCCAGTGATGTAAGTGAGGGGAATTGCTTCCACCCACTTGGTGAAGTATTCCATTGCTGCTATGATGTACTTGTGTCCATTTTCCGAAGAAGGTGTTATCTTACCCACTAGGTCAAATCCCCACATTGAAAATGGTAATGGTGACATAATGGGATTTAGTTCCTGTGCTCGTGCATGGATGAGGTCTCCATGAATTTGACACTGTCTGCACCTTTGAACATGCATGTGTGCATCTATCTCTATTGTGGGCCAATAGTATCCCATCCGGATTATTTTCTTAGCTAAGCTGTTGCCACCTCCATGGGTTCCACATATTCCTTCATGTACCTTGTACAAAGCTTTCTGGGATTCCATGGAAGTGAGACATCGTAGTAACTTTCCATCAAGACTTTGTCTGTATAGAGTAGTTGAGAGGATAGTATACCTAGAGGCTTGGCAGATGAGTGCTTTTCTCTGGTTCCTAGACAAGTTTGGGGGTAAGACATTTTTTTGGAGATAGTTATAGACATCTTGGTACCATGGGGATTCAGGACCAACAAGGACACACACTAATTCTGTGATAGATGCCTGATGTGATGGTACCAAGAGTTGCTCCACTAGAAACTGGAATTTGGTAGTGTTACTTGGCATATCAATCAGTGATGCTATGGTAGCCATCGCATCTACCGCTTTGTTTTGTGCTCTTGGGACTTGCTCAAAGAGAATGTAATGAAACTTGGTGCGCAGTTGTTTCATCTATGCTCTATAAGGTATGAGCTTCTCATCTTTGGTCATGTAATCATTGTTAACTTGGCTAATGACCAACTGTGAATCACCAAAGACTTTCAGGTTCTTGATTCTCCATTGAATGGCTATCTTTAGACCAATGACCAATGCTTCATATTCTGCTATGTTGTTGGTGCATTGGAAGTTAAGTCTGAAGGATTTTGGAATTGTATCATGATCTGGAGTGATAAGAACTATCCCTGCCCCCGCTCCATGGTTTGTACACGATCCATCAAAGTAAAGTTTCCATACCTCGATCGCTGGTTGTAGTGTCATGATAGATTCATCAGGGAAATCTGAGATAATAGGCTGGTGGTCTTGAATTAGTGCCTCTGCTAGTTGATTGGCAATCACTTGTCCCTTGATAGCCTTTCTATCTACATACTCAATGTCAAACTCACTTAAGATCATTACCCACTTGGCCAGTCATCCAGTGAGCGCTACTTTGCTTAATAGGTACTTGAGAGGATCAATATGTGCAACCAATTTCGTTTGGTGACTCAACATGTAGTGTCTTAGCTTTTGGGAAGTGAACATAACTGCCAGGCATGACTTCTCAATTGGTGTGTAGTTTAGCTCATATCCAACCAAAGTCTTGCTTAGATAGTAGACGACCCTCTCCTTTCCTACATCATCATGTTGCGCCAAAAGGACCCCTAACACTGATTCCATCACTGAGATATATAGAAGCAATAGTCTACCTTGTGCTGGTGGTACCAATATAGGAAACTTAAGAAGGTAGTTTTTGAATATCTGAAATGCCTGTTCACATTGCTCTGTCCATATGAACTTGATGTCTTTATGCAATAGATGTTGGAATGGGTGGCACTTGTCTTCCGATTCAGCTATGAAGCGTCTTATCGATTGGAGCCTTCCTTGTAACCCTCTTAGTTGTCTCAAGTTCGATGGTGGAGGCATGTCCAATATTGCCTTGAACTTTGCTGGATCCACTTCAATTCCTTTGTGTGATACTATGAACCCTAGTAATTTTCCCGTTGTGACACCGAATACACACTTTTTTGGATTTAGTCAAACTTTGAATTCCTTCATTCTATCAAAGATGGGTCCCAAAACTTGTAGATGATCCCTTCAAAGTATGGACTTTTCTAGTATGTCATCCACATAATCTTCCATTGTCTTGTGGATGAGATCATGAAATATGGTTGTCATTGCCCTTTGATATGTTGCTCCAGCATTCTTAGGCCAAATGGCATGACATTCCAACAATATGTTCCCCAAGGACATGTGAAATATATTTTGTGTTGGTCCTCTGGCACTATCCTTATTTGGTTGTAACCTGAGAAGCCATCCATAAGTGACAAAATTTCATGCCCTACAGTTAGGTCCACTATCATATCGATGTTTGGTAAAGGAAAGTCATCTTTGGGACATGCTATATTGAGATCGTGGAAGTCTGTGCAAATTCATATTTGACCATTGTGCTTCGTAACTGGTACTAGATTAGATATCCAATCCGCATATGGTATAGGTCTGATGAATTTGGAATCCAGGAGGTTTTTCATTTCTGCCTTAACTAACAACGCAACGTGAGGATGCATCTTTCTTAGCTTCTATTTGACAGGTTTTGCATTTGGTAGCAATGGGAGGTGGTGTAGCACCAACTCTGGATCTAAACCTGGCATATCTGAGTAAGACCATGTGAAATTGATCATTCTTTCCTTGAAGAAACTGATGAAATGTTCTCTCTCCTCAGGGGTGAGAGATTTCGCTAAGCAGATGTTCTTTGGGTTCTTGTTATCCCCCAAGTTGATTTCCTATGTCTCTTCGGCTAGTAGTGCTGATTTCTCCTTTGTCAGGGGGAGAAATTCCTTCTTTCCATCTTCTAGCACCTCTGTGAGGTTTTCACCAGAAGATACTTCTTCTTTTAGCTTTTTATTCTTTTGTTCTTTTTTTTTTTGTGGACTGGAAAGAGGAGCTTCCTCCCCGAAGTATGCTTCTTTGTCTAGGTTGATAGAGAACCCTGCCTTGTGATCTCCTGACGGAAGGCCTTCCCTTAGTCCCATGAAATGAGCTATTGCCTCATCATTTTCAAAGACATCAAGATCAGATGGTCCTTGTCGATCCCACTCTATAAGCTCAGGGTATACAAGACAGACACTTTCACTACTGTTTGGCTTTGGTTGACTGAATGGGACTGCTGATATGGTGCCTACAAAATTGGACTATGATGAGGACGCACCACTTGAGGTCTGATGAATGATATGGTTGTCTATACAGGGTTGTTCGGTAATGGTCAGTTGTTCAAATAGGTTTGCTAGGTTTATGATAATATCTACTTGAGGGAAAAAATAAGGGATTGAGGGTTCGAAGTCATGGAGGGATCTCCACTCATACTCATGGGAATCTGTCTCAATGGAATGTTTGTCCGATGTCTCACTTCCTTGGTTATCGTTGATTGCTATGTGTAGGTTTATTTGGGATTGTGCGGTTCCCTCTTTGGTGGGCAACAACTGTGCTAATATGTTTCTTATTAGGACATGCTTAGTGTTGTGCCCCCGGTGCATCTCTACTACTTGATCTTGATTGAATTGAATGTCTTGGATCACCAGACTAGTGCTTTGTTGTCCATAGCCCAAACCTCTAGTGTTTCTTTGGGTTGGTGGGAGAGGCAATTCATATATGCCCTATTGCCTTACCCCCAATCTGGTTGTACCATCATACCCAAATATTTGTATCATTGTGTAACCGTTACCATAGTTTTCCAAAGGTAGTGGTGGTCGGATTGTCTCAGGGGAGTCTCGGTATAGACAAGTATTGATGTCTTGCTCAAAAGGATTCTCTTCTACTATGTCTCCTCATTGGATAAAGGTTGTGGGTGGACATCTAAATAGGACCAGTTGCGGATTTTCTATTGCAATAACAGGTTGTGGCATACTGTGAGCTCTTGGGTTTTGAGGCATGTGCGTGATGGTGAAAGCCTCTTCATATCTATATTGACCACATCCCTTGTCCATGATGGATATCTTGCCTGCTTTCTCTGTGACATCTTTAAGATTTGAATTTGAAGGGGAGGAGATACTTGCATCCTGTTAATGACTATCTTTCCCGCTGCTCGTGTAACATCTTTGGGATTTGAATCTGAAGATGATGGGATGCTTGCATCTTGGTTTAATGGTACCTAGTTATCGGTGCTGATTTGGATCGCATTGCAATATTGGAAGGGGTTGGGATCTCCCTCTATGATGATCTCCTCCCCTTGGTGAGGGAATTTGATGCATTGATGGTATGTCAAAGGTACAACTTGCATTTCATGTATCCAAGGTCTCCCTAGTAACATGTTGTATCCCAAGTCAAGGTCTAATATTTGGAAGGGTGTGTTTTTTACCACAGGTCCAATGCAAACAGGTAGAATGATAATACATTTAGAGGACCTTTCCTTTTCATCATAGGCTCTGATATTTATCCTTCTTGTGACATCAATTCTTGATTTGGAATAGCCCAATTACTTGATTAACTTTAGAGTACAAATGTTTAACCCAGCTCCACCATCAACAAGGACCCTAGGGACAACACTTTTGTGGATTTGGACAAGTAAGTGTAGTGGATCATTATGCAGGGGCTTATGCGGTGGCACATCATGTTCTGTGAATGTGGCATGTTTGTTAGTTGCTATATCATTGACCATCATTTGGAAGCTTTCAGGTGTTATGTCCCTTGGTAATTAAAATGCCCTTGTAATTGACCTTTGAAGTTTTCGGGGACTAGGAAGAAATTTCAGAGCTCCTGGATGAAATTAGGGTTTCTCAGAACCCCTATAAGTAGCTAAGAGAGCTCTTCATTTGTCACTTTGCAATTTGGAGCTCTGATTATCTTTGGTAAGTTGCTTCTGATTTCTGCCTTCTTTTTCTTCCTATTTCTGAGCGATGGTGGGGCTTTCGGGTGTTGTTCACATCTCTGATCGAGTCCATTTGTACCACTGACCTACTGGCTCTGGATGTTTGGTGAGTTTTCTCGCTTTGCATGGCATTTATTGCGTTATTTATTGCTTTTATATTTTATTATTTTTTGAAAAAATTACGCCTTTGCCGCAATCAAATGCGGTTTTGCCGCAATTGCGGTTTAAATGCCACAATTGCCGATTCTATGCCGCATTTGCCTGTTTAAATTTCCGCAATTGCAGTTTGAGTGTCGCACTTGTTGTTTAGGTGCCACAATCACATAAAAGTACCACAATTGAGTATGTTTAATACCACAATCAATTTTTTAACACTGTATGCCTGATGTCTTTGTTAGCTATCTGCTTTTTCTAGCTTCTGTTACTGTCCTCAATGATTGAAACTGATATTTTTCTATTTTTGTACTCTCTGTGCAGTTCGTCAGGTGTATCTTGTGCTATCGGGAGTCCAGACCAGTAGGACTTGTATATAGATTCCAGTTGACCGCGGATGAGAGGTCAGTAGTTCGTGACCTGGGATTGTATTGGATTTGCTATATGCCTGAGATCACGACCAACAAGGGTCTGGTCTTCACTCTTCTAGAGCGATGGCATTCGGAGACCTATACCTTCTGGCTGCCTACCGGGGAGTGTACTATGACCTTGGAGGATGTGTATTGCATCCTCCAACTCCCTATCCAAGGTGAGTTGGTGGAGTATTCCACTCGCACTGGTGTCACTGCCTTGACTGAGCTCTCTGGACTGCCTCGGGATCAGCTCGGGCTTGCCGAAGGGTATGACATTCCTTGGTCAAGGTTTGGATTAGGCCCAGATAGACTATCCATGTTGTTGGGTAGTTTGATTTGTGGGATCCTTTGCCCCAATTGACGTCAGCGTGGTTTTTCTGTTGGTTTTGGTAGCGTCCTTCAGAGTGTGGTCCGAGACCATAGTGTCTATGCATGGGGCCCATGCATGTTGGCCCACATGTGTTTCCATATGATGTATGTGGCTTACCTTGATGGTATGTCTCTTGGTTGTGGTGCCACATTATTACAGATTTGGGCATGGGAGCATATAGCTGTCTGCGATCCTATTGGTTCACGTGCTCTCCCGACCGATAGGCTGTATGTATACATGTATGATGGTGCGATTGTTCAGACCCAAATGGGTCATCTTTCATATTGGCGACAACAGCTAGATATGGTCCCGTACTTCATCTGGAGGCCTTACAGAGATTGTCCTATTTGGGATGGAGAGGATATCCATCTACCTTTTTGTTGATAGTGGAGATACTTGATTGGTCGTGTGAGTGACCATGTACATATGATAGATTTCCATAACACCGACATGGTGTTACAACAGTTTGGCGAGCATCAGGATGTTTCAGATTCCTATGCATATTTTTCTCAGAGGTCCAGAGATGCTCATGTTTGGGGTGCCGTGGTGTCACTGGATGTTGCGCGTACTGAGTTCTTAGGACTACTTCCTATAGCATGGACCTGGCGTTCTACCATTGTGGATCCAGGTTTGTCTTGCTTTTACTATGCTTATGTACTTCCTTTTTGCTCTGTTGATTATGCTCATATCCTATTGTGATACTTATGTTTTGATCTTCTCTGATACTGATAGTTGATTTTCCTTTTGCAGGCACTACAACACAGTTTGATGCACATTGGTTACAACATCGTCCGATTTCCTTGATAGATATTTCACGTCCTGTGCCTAGGACTATCATGAGGGCTCGACGAGTACGGTGTGGTAGGGGAGGCCATGACGAAGGGAGGGGTGGTGGACGGGGAGGGAGGGATGGGGGTCAATATGGTGGATGAGGGAGAGATGGGAGAGATGGTGGGAGGGACAGNATGATGGAGGGGATGATCCCGGTCCTGGGGGTGGTGGTGGTTGTATTAGGGTTGGCACTGGTAGGAGTGGGGGGTGCTCTAGTGTTTCCAGAGTTGGGTTGGGGGCCATTTTGGAGGAGGAGAAGGCCCTAGAGGAGGAGGCACCCCAGTTGGTGCGTAGAGTACGTAGGTGGACGACAGCAGTTTTGGCTCCCCGACATGAGGATGAGGTTATTATTGAGGATGTGGATGTGGAGCTTACAGATATAGATGTGGAGGCTCTTGACGAGCAGAGTGTAGAGACAGGGTCCTCGGGGGAGAGTGGTAGCAGTAGGAGTAGCACTAGGGAGAGCTCCAAGAGTGGGGATGATTCCTTGGTGGTCAGGCGAACGCGACGTGAGGGGCTGGGTGGAGAGGCAGAGGAGGGAGATATGGATGTAGCCATGGGTGGTATGGATGATGATCCATCAGAGGTGGAGTGACTCTCTCAGTAGGTTTAGGATTTGCAGACCTGACTTGCTTTATTTGATGCCCGTGTGAGCATTTTGGAGGCTCGTGTGACAGCTGCTAAGTTTCGAGACCGACAGGATCAGACCGAGGTCCGCGTATTCATTGACAGTGTATAGGATGTTGGTTAGAGAGATATTTTGGATAGATATTATAGATCTGGGCGAGAGGCTCAGAGGGAGATAGAGTACTGGAGACGACACTATGAGGGCACCGTTCCTACTGCAGAGAGGGTTCCCAGTTACACAGCATCTCAGAGATCCAGTAGGGCGTAGCATTCACAGAGTAGCGGTGTCAGAGCTCCTGAGTCCTCCCACAAGACAGATTCTGATATGCCTCCCCCTTGTGCCCCTCCTGGCGAGGGTGGGGGTAGTTCTTGTTGATCATGCTCCTTGTACCATTTTTGTAGTGATGCATTATATACAATGAGTAGTACCATTTTTTGTATCTGGATACACTGATATATATATGATATACATGTTGATTACCTTCTTTGTTCAGACTTGCGACCTTGCATTTGTACTCAGATATTTTGATTTACATGAGATGCAACTATGTTTTTATATGATGCGCAATGGTTTTACTTTCTATATGTATGATTCTACATGATTAGTGATGAGATGTATATGCAATGTGTTTCTATTATACAGACTCGTATATGGATGATTTACTTTTCCTATGATACTGACATGTTATGCAGGATGGTGTAAATGAA
>MU227491.1:5291482-5337622 GCA_018584345.1 Thuja plicata | reverse complement strand
ATGTAATGATAGAAAATTTTCTTTTTTGCATTTTTTTGGATAGATATGAACTGATAGAAAGGATGAGTTTCTCAAGTCGCTGCCCCAGTTTCCAATAATTGTCATCATTGCATCTTTTTTGTATTTTTTGATGTTTCGGAAGAGCGTCAAATGATCTAGATCACATACCACCTGGATACTGCCACGACCTCTTAATAGCAGAAGGAGTAGAGAGATTTTGGCCCTTGGAGAGAAATCCTAACATGTTGAGGGAGATTAGAATGGATATGGATAGTTTGCAAGATAATTTTGATGTTGCACTTGAAGACCTTGATAAAGAAAAAGCAGAGAATGGAGAATTAAGATTCAACATGCGCAGAGCTAAGAAATTTATAAAGAAACTCAAAGAACAACTTGAGCTTTCCATAAGTCAAAGAGAAGATCTTGTGGTCGAGATAAAAGAAGATTCAGATGAGGATAATTTAGATCAAATGAAGCAACTAAAAGAAGAAATTGAGACTCTACAACTTGAAAATAAATCTATGGCTAAAGAAGTACAGATGCAAAAGAATGCTAAGAAGGAAATTGAAGAAACCTTAAACAGTGCACTGAATCAAATGAAGGATGAGGCTGACAACTACAAGAACAAATACTTGGAATTGGAGAAATATAATCAGATTGTGAAAGGTGAACTTGTTGAAGCAAAGAAACACATTGAGAAACTTCACACCAGCAATGACTTGATTGATGAACAACTAGACAAATAGAAACATAAAGGTGATATGACTGGTATTGGATTTAATGAAGTTGAATGTTCAAAGAATCAGGAAGAGAAATCAGATGAGAAGATTGATGCTGAGAAACCATCTAGTGAAGATACTAAAGAGCAGATCAAACCTTTTAGAGGTAGATGCTTTGGTTGCAACAGATTTGGACACATGAAGAGAGACTACAGAAGTAATGCCCCTTTTAGAAAATTTTTTGGTTATTGTTTTAACTATAATGGATATGGGCACAAGAAGACTGAATGTAGAATACCTAATCAATCTAGAAATAGAAAAGACAATGGAAGAGAACCTACAATGAAACCTACATGCTACAAATGTAATAACATTGGGCACATTGTGAAGTACTGTAAGTTACAAGTTAATCCAGAAAGAAGACCTCCTATATGTTACAAATGCAATAATCCAAGACATATAGAAAAGTTTTGCAGGTATAATGGAGTAGATAACAGAAGAACACCACCTCCTATGAATTCACAGAAGAATGGAAATGATACTGGCAAGAGTATTGTAGATGTGAAGAATGATTTTGAAAATTGTTTTAAGAAAGCAGAAGACAAAAAAGTGGCAAGATTTGGAAGATCAAAGGAACAAGTGAGACTTCAGTTCAGGGAGAGTCAGTAGATGCTACTAAATCTTTGCCTGAAGGTAGCAAGATAGAATCAACCTAATTGGCTGATCATGGCCTTAGGGGGAGCATTAGACACAGACATCAGAATTCATCCTGCCCCAAAATTCATCAAGTGAGCTCATGCGAGCTTATGTATGAACTAAGCCAACATAATGGATCATATACCTAAGAGCACACCATCTGTCGACGTGTATATTTTTTTTGCGAGATTTAGCAGCCGACTAGACAGTTTAAAGTGAAAATGAAAGTTATAACCTAACTTGTATAAAGAACCATTTGATAACCTATCTATTCACCATTTGACAAAGAGCGAGCTAAGGAGATCAGAGAGTAGAATCATTCAAACTATTCTACATTTGTCGTGCATGATCGATTGGAGCATAACATTCAGATTTTTGCAGAGAAAGGTATTTTACATCATCTAAGATATGGATGCACCTATCATTTTTGATGTTTTTGATCGTCCTCAATACAAATTCAAGAAACATCTGTATAATTATTGTGAAGAAGATCTGGAAGGAGCATTTTCACAAACCCCACATGGCATATTGCACGTAGAAGGCATTAAGGCTTACATACATTGTAAGTATGATACATTGGGAGATAATGAAATACTCACTGAAATGGAAGATATGACTGAGAAAGGAATCATGAAGGAAGAATTCAAACACATTAGTCAGTTGAGCATAATGAATATTATGGATTTACGTGAGTTCAATGAAAATGAATGGTTCAAGATATTGATGAGCAAGGTTCATGATCAGTTCATATGGATTGGTGACCAACCTGTGAAGATTTGCAGTGACCTAATTCATGAGCTCACTGGATTAGATAAAATTGGAGTTATACCTATTGCGGAGAAGCATGTGAAAAAAGAAGTCAAAACCCTAACACATTCTAAATGGGATAGGAGGGCAATGTTAGTAAGCGACATCTTTCAGCAAGATGTGAGATTGATTGCCATGATACTCAGATATAAATTCTACTAGAGTAGCAGACCTAACTATGTATCTGCTAGAGTAATTATGATGGATTGGAGAATGGTAAAGGAAAACACAAAATATAACCTATGCAAAGTTCTGGCTCAACAATTTTTGGAGAATGTGAAGCTAGTGAAGAAGGATAAAAGTAAAACTTTCAGGTTTGGTTTGTTATTGATGCATATGTTCATTCACATTGAGCACAAGTTTCCTAGTTTACATCCTAGTGGTTGGAAGTCTGGAGTACCCACTAGAATACTAATTTCATAGAGCTACAAAAGACAGAATACTACTTGGGTAGATGGAGAATTATTTTCCATGATCAAAATTCTATAGAAATAGATGAAGACAAGATACAGGTTACATGAGGACATTGTGGAAAAGTACAAGGATATAATCTGTTTCATGGTTAAAACTTATTGTGTATGTTTTGAAGCAGTTACACCTAGGAAGAAGTAGTGCTACCCCATGGGTTATGAAGTAAGTTCTAAAATACTTGCATCAGAAGTCGACACAATAGAAGAAAGATGGGGAACCTTTGAAGAAAAGTCAACAAAGGTAAAAGAGGAAAAGTCTAGAGGACCAAGAAAAAGGAAAATGGCTAACCTTATTCATGACTGTGACATACAAGATAAACTAATAGAAGAGGAATTGAAAGAAGTCAAAAGAAAGATGGAAGAGAGATCTCTTGGAGTAGCAAGTGGAAGTACTGATACCCATATAATTCTTGAGGTAGTTATGGTAGATAGTCCACCTCCTCCACAATGACAAACAAAAAAAGAAAAGGTTGTCACTCCTAGAGTTACAAGATCAGGCAAGCCTAAAGAGCAAAGCACAGTAGGAGAAGAGAAGAAAACAAAAAAACATATTTGGAAACCTGAAATTAAGATGCTAGAAAAGAGAGAAATTGAACAAGGTAAATTGGTTTCAATTGATAAATACTATGATAGATATGAGGAATCAGACAAGCTGAAGATTTAAGATATTGTGATAGAGCATTTTCTCACCTTCAAGAAGAGCCTTCTATAAATTGAAGGAAGTGTACCCAAAGATCTATATGCAAAATTGGAGAGCAGAAAACAATTGACATAAATTGAGGATGATCAGATTAGAAATAAGGAATTCGATAACATGATGCCTGTGTTACCAGTACAAGAGAGAGATAGAATATTCAAAGGACTGAAACCTCTATTGAGAACAAAGGTTAGACTATTGAAGATAATGGGAAGGAGGTATGATGAAGTGACTGAGGAAACTTAGAAGGCATTAGAGAAGATTCTAATGAGCTCCATTTCTAGAAATTCCCCACCTCCTAAAACAACATCGCCCACATAATTGGGAATGGGTGAAAGACCTAAGGTAACAGAGACCTCTACAGTGAAAAATGAAGTAGATCCTCCTCCAGATTTCTATCTCTGGTGTGGTAGTGACCCTTGACCCCTCAAAAGATGAGAAGGACCCTTTTGCAAAAAATTTGGACATCTCTACTGTAGATGAAGTAGAACAAAAAGAGGAAGTTGAATAGAAAAAAGATGATGAACAAAAGATAGAACAACAAAGAGTTGAAAAGAAACAAGCAAACTCACCATCTATTTCATTGTTGGCAAGCATTGATGTAAATGTGGATAGCATGGATGAAGTTGAATTGGTAAAACTGACATTCACCACATTAAACAAAGAAAATAAAAGATCTGAACAGAAAGGAGATAAGAAGATAAAAGTAATCTCAAGAGCTATTGATACTATGAATAAATTGCTTCTAGTACCTATAGTTTTTAAACACAAATATGACATTGAAAACTTGAAGATTACACTTGATGAATTTGATGGGTACTATGAAAATCTACTAAAGATTGTAGAAGAGAAGGCTGAGAAGACATATTCAGAGAAGAAACTGATAGAAGTCTACAATTCCATCTCATGGGACTTTGGCATTGTAAAAAATTGTTTGACAAATGCAAAGAACTGCATTGGACATGGGAGAAAACTATTTGGCTATTGCATGAATCCGGTTAGACACATTCAGAATGTTGAGGACATTATTGCCAAGGAGAGAGCAACTCTGAATAGCTTGATGGACGGTTGTGAAACATCTTCACAATCTACAATAGAACTAGATACAAAAGTTACAAGGATATTGGCCAAGCTTAGTGTATTGGATAATGAGAAAGGGAGAGTATTAAGTAGATTCAATTTATTAAGGAGCTTTATTACTCTGAAATTATCCATACTTGAGGCTCATCTCTCAGATTTAGAGAAGGTTGTAGATTCATCGACCAAAGGCTTTCGCACAGAGTTGAAAGAAGCTGAAACTACATCATTTGCAATGAATGGATTGATTCACATCAGTCAGATTTTGTTCAAGACATGGAGCACAGAATTAAAGATTTTGGAAGACTCTTTTTAGGATGTTCTGAAACTGGTAAGAAAGAACTAAGACATATTGTTTTATATGTACCTTTGTCATTGTTGTCAAAGGGGGAGAAGAGAAGAAAAAAAATAATGATGAAAAAGAGAAGGAGAAAATAAAAAAAGATATATAAAAGAAAGAGAGAAAAATATGGAGAAGAGATAAGGAGAAGAAGAGACAGTTTTGTTTAGTTGGAACACTTAAATATTTTTTTTGTTAAGTGTTGCCATCAATGCCAAAGGGAGAGATTGTTGGCAAGTGATCTATTTTGGTTAAATGTGATTCACTTTTTGGTTGTCATTTATGTAAACACATCTGGATTTAAGATCGATTACTTTGAAGTTAAGTTTTTCTAATTCAAAAATCGACTAAGTATAGTAGCAGTGATACAAAAGTATTTTGGATGTCGAAGACAAAGATCGATGAATTAGGGAACGAGACCTTAGAGGAGATAGTATGGAGTATTTATGACCTCCACCTAAGATTGATTTGGATTTTGTTAAGTTTACAATGAGTTATAAGGATTTGAAGACAAACAGACTATAGAAGAACAATGATACAGAGCAGTTAGATAGTAGTGAAGACTGAGGGAGTATGACTTGAACTCCAGGAAATCGAAGTTGTATTTTGATTGTTGACAGTCTATAAATTGACTATGAAAGAGTGTCGACTATGCATTTGATATTTACTATATTAAATGTATTGTGTTTTGAAGGCCGACTTTGTAATATTTGTAATAATCATCTAGAGAGCCGACTTTGTAAAGTTATGAGATATATATGTAAGATCTTTTTGGTAAAGATTATGTATGTATGAGTGTGGATGTAATAGTTAACTGGAAGGGCAGACATGCTAATGGAAGAATAGAGAATAATAGAGCTATAAAGGAACTATCAAAGCATTTGTGATGCTTGCTTTTGTTCATGACTAAGAACTTTTTGTAACAAAATTGCATTGTAAGAGCTGTAAGCTCAGAAGCCCCTAACATGGTGTTGTGAACCTTTAAAAGGGTTTTATTCCTCTAACAAGGAAATTTACTATGTAATATTCAGCTTCTAACAGGGCTAGGTCTCCTTACAGGGACATTATACTTTAGTACATGCTTGTGGGTATCATCCCCATCAGGGTTTTCCCTTGGCCAGGGTTTCCTTGTAAACAAATCATGGTGTTATGAGTATTGTGTTATTTGCTTATGTTCTTTACTTTACTGCAAATGTATGGTTAATGTTTAAGTAATTAAAGAATTAGTTTAAAGTGCTATTATACTGATTCACCCCCCCCTCAGTATAACCCAATCCTAACAGTTGCAACTTACTCAGCCTCTGTTGTGGATTGTGAGATACAATTCTTCTTCTTGCTTGTCCATGACACAAGTCTTTCTCCTAGAAAGAATGCACCACCACTTGTACTCTTTCTATCATCAATGTTTCCTACCCAATCAACATCAATAAATACACTCAAATAAAAATTACCATCATGATCATACCATAGACCATAATGAATTTTCCATTTTAGATATTTAAATATCCTCTTAACTGCATCCATGTGAGATTCATTAGGACTTGATTGAAATCTAGCAACTATACCAACCGCTTGAGCAATATCTGGTATGCTATGAACAACATATTACAACTTACCGATCTTAGATATGTACAAAGTAGCATCATATTCTTCATCTTTAGAAAATTTACAACCATTACCAATGGGGTTCTAACTGGTTTGGAGTCATCCATACCAAAATTCTTAAGCACTTATTTCACATATTTGGATTGAATGATATATATGCCACTCTTTAGTTGTGAAACTTGTAATCCAATAAAGAATTTGATGTCCCCAATTAGTGATATCTCAAATTCCTTCTTCATCTCCTCAACAAAAGGCAGAAACATCTCGCCATTACCTCCAACGATTATGTCATCAACAAAAACTTCAGCGAACAACAATTTACCTCCTTCAATTTTAAGATATACATTGCTATCATCGCTTGTTCTATCAAAACCAATTTTAATAGGATAGGAATGTATCCTTTCATACCATGCTCTTAGAGCTTGTTTCAGTCCATACAGTTCCATACAGTTCCTTTTGTAGCTTGCATACCATGTCCTTCTCTTTTGTTAATGAAAAACCATCAGGTTCTTCTATGTAAACTTCTTCAAGAATTCCATTCAAGAAAGATGACTTGAAATACATTTGAAATACTCTAAAATTCTTGTAAGCAACATAAGCAAGTATAATTCTTTCCCCTTCAAGTCTTTCTTCTAGAAAAAAAGTCTGGTGTCGAGCACCCTTGATTTATTTTGTGATAGGATCGTTTTCTCTGCATTTTCAGATCTAGGTTAAATTTTGTTTTAAGAATAAAGGATCGATTTCCTTGGATCATCCTATTGTAAGATCTCGGTCTACTTTGTAAGGTTAAGGGTCTTAAGGTACTCTATAAACCTTAAGGTATCCCTAATCCATTAACACCAGAGATCCTGTCATTTTGATGTTTTTGAACCTTAGTCCAAGGTTATGTCATGTTTAGATTCCCCTTGAAGTGTTTGGAGTCAGTTTGGTTGTCTTTTGTAACATTTCCTAAAAACTATCAAAGTTGCATAGTTGCCATGCAAGTTGCATAGTTGTCAAGCAAAGTTGCATTGTCGCTAAGAAAAGTTGCTTGTTGTTGAGTGTCAGGTTGTCAATATATTATTGAGTAGCCTAACATGGTTTTGTTTGGTATTATATCGGTTACAACTTGCAGAGGGGCAGTTGAATCGACAACATGATGCTATAAAAACACTCCCTTAGAGAGGAGAGTAGGGGAGAGTAGATAGATATATAACAAATATGTATGAATTGATAAGTTTTGAAGGAATATGAACAATTTTTTGAGCATTCTGAGTGTCTACGATGTTGTGTGAATCCACTAAGAAAAACCAGTAACATATTTTTATGGTGTTGTGATTTTACTTTCTATTGTAATTTGTTTCATTTAATTTAGTTTTTGTAAGCACAGTCTAGAAACCCTCCTATTTTGGGTATATGCATAAGATGGAGCCCTAACTTGGGATTTCTCTAGTGGATCCTCATGGCCACTTAGAAAATCAAATTTAGGGACATGTACTCTAGGTCTTCAGAAGCTCAGGAACTCAAAGTTAGATCTGTAATTTTTAAGATCAAGCCCTAGGTCAAATATCCTCATGTATTTAACCAATCAAGTAAGAAAATGTATGAAAAGATGAATGGATCATTTGATGGGACTTGGTAGGTTGGTGTTTTGTGGTATTTTGGGTTAGTTGAACACTCCTAGGTTTTTGTCTCAACTCTATGCACCCATCTCTTGGTACTTGCTTTGCAAACCAAGCCTAATTTGGCCAATTAGGTCTGTATGTCTTGCATGTGTTCATAGATGTTGGAGTATAGTTGGTCTCTATGAATTTTGGGTTTGTTGTAAATTCCTAAAGGGTACCTAATCCTGTAATTTATTTTCCAAGTCTCTTTGCAAAATTAAAAGTTGTCTTGGGAAAACCACCTAGAAAAGGCTACAAGGATTTCTAGGACAATACTAGTTTTAACTTGTTGCCTCGGTTTGAGCACTTGGGTTCACTTTGTGACTTGTTTTAGTGTTTCTCTACATTAGGTGGTATGAGAGCCACTAAAAGAACATTGGGAGAGACAAAGATGTGGGACAAGACATAAGACCCCCCAGGGGAAGAAGTTCCTGCAAGAATAACCAATGTTGAGTTGGCTAAGATTATCAGAGAACAAGTAGCCAAGAAAAAAATGATCGAGGAAGAAATAAAAAAATTGAAGAGCCTCCAAGCAGAGAAGAGTGGTGAAGGAGAATTTGAAGAAGAAGAAGAAGAAGAAGAAGACGAGGATATGTAGCAGGATGAAAGGAAAGGCATACATGCAGAACACACACAATTTCTAGAAGCTCTTGAGAGAGTTGGGAGATAAGACCAGAAAGAATATATACCCATGTTTTTCGGCAAGATGAACCCTGAAGAATGCATGGATTGGATAGAAGCTTTGGAAAATCACTTTGGGTGTGATTATGTCCTTGAAAATTAGAAAGTCAAGATTGCTAAGACCAAGATGAAAGGCCCAACTTTGAGTTGGTGGAATTTCCTACAAAATGAAAGAGTTGAAGAAGAGAATAATCCTATCTCAACATGGAGGAGAATGTTACCAGAAATCAAGAAGCAATTTGTACTAGAAGACTATGAAGTTATACTCCACAAAAGTTACAAAATCTTAGACAGAAGGACCTTGATGTAAGTAATTATACTAAAGAATTTCATAAGATGACACTAAAGGCCAAAGTCCCTAAGAGTGAAAAATAGAAACTTGCAAGGTACCTTAATGGGTTGAAGTTCAACATACAAGATGAAATGAGATTTTTAAATCCAAAATCAGTGCACAAATTTTTTCATCTAATACTTAGGATTGAGGAAAAACAAAAGAGGAAAGTACAAAAAAACAATAGAGGTAGAGGAAATAATTTCAGAGGTAGACGCAGATTCAATTGTAGAGGTTCATATCCAAGAAACCAAGGTGAATCTAGCAATTAAGAATCAAAGGGACATTCAAGTAACAAAGGTAATTTTAGAGGTAGGAGATGAAATATTAGGGGAATATTTTGTGGAAGAGGACCTAGTGTTTTCAATGGTAAATGCTTCACTTGTTACTAGGTTGGGCATCAATCTTTTAGGTACCCTAAAAAGATTGGTACAAAAAGACAAGGAGGAGATAGAATGGTGTAGTTAACACAAGAATATGAAAATCAGAGTGTGTCCTCATATCACACCACAACTTCAAGGCCTGCAGCACCTGAACAAGGAGAATGCATCATGTTCAACAAAACACTCTTGAAGATGTCCATCAATAAGGAGCCACCTCAAAAAAAAATATTTTCAAGACCTCTTGTAAGGTAAATGGAAAGGTGTGTAAAGTTATTGTTGATTCTGGTTCAACTGTGAATTTAGATTCTATAGAAATGATAGAAAATCTTGGGTTGAAAAGAATACCACATCCTAATCCATATAAAGTATCTTGGTTAAGTAAGGATCAACATACCTTAGTTGATGAACAATGTTGGGTAGATTTTCAGATTGAGGAGTATAAGGATAAAAATTAATGCAAATTTTTAGCCATGGATACTTTTCATCTCCTATTAGGGAGATCTTGGCAATATGATACTAATGCTCAACATGATGGAAAGAGCAATGTATACAACCTAGTCAAGAATGGTGTAAGTTTCACAGTGACACCTTTACCAAATGATAGCAAGGATAGAACTATGACTAATAGTGTGATGTTGGTAGGTGAAAAGGAGTTCATGAAGGTTCTTAAAGAGGAGAAAACACCATGTTTTTTCATCATTGTCAAACCTAAAATGGAGTCCCAAAAGAAACCAAAGAATGGAGAACCAAGGATAGATGTTGGTCCCAAGGAGGTACAAGAATTACTGAATAAGTATAAGGGCATAGTTGCAGATAGTAGTACATAGTCTTTGCCACCAAAGAGCCATAGGTAAGTATTCATGGAGGTACGTATGATTTCCTTTCTATTTTAAATCCTTTTTGTAAAGAAGTAGAAGAAAATCTGGTTGAAAATAATTTAAAAATACAAAATGAAATAGTATATAAAAAAAGAGATATGATATATTTTCAAAGTTACATATGCCCAAAGGTTTTATGCAAGGAAAATAAAATGTCTGAGGGGCATAAGGATATAACATCGGTACCATATGACATAAAGGACCATTACAAAAAGTTAAAACAACCTAATTTGCATACTATAGTTCTAAATGTAAGTATATCAAATAATAATAATTTAAGTTGTATAAGACATAGTATGAATACAAGTTTTGAAAATAAGAGACTACAGGAAACAAAAATTGATCATTTTGAAAATACCTTTTATTTTGTGCATAATGCTAAATACATGTTTTTAGGTTTTCTAAGATCAAAAAATTTAGAGTTTCCAGATGAAATTTACTTGAAAAATAAACATGGAGCCTCTAAGTTCTTGAATAGGTTAACAAAAAATCAAGAAGAAGATTATATTTTCTTTTCAATACAAAGAAGCGAAAATAATGATGGTACTTCCAGAGTCTGCATATTGTCAAAGGACGAGAATCAAGTTTATGACAGAGGTAAGATTTGCATCTTACAGGTAAGAGAGAAGGTAAGTATTTATTTATTTTATTATTTTTTTATAGTCTGTGAAATATTTCAAATATCAAAATGTAAAAAAAAATTGAAGATTGAGAGTTTGGATATAATTACATATTTTGCATTTACAAATTGATTTGTCATTTTGATGCATTGTTGTTTGTGATATTGTATTATCAATTTAAACCTTTGTCATGACTAATGATCAGATTAATGACAGAGTGTCATCTATGGTATTATTAAAGCTGTAGAAGCCACCAGAGGGAATTAAAAATCATTTTTGAAAAGTGATGTTATAGCTAAATCACGTTTTTTTAATTTTTGGAAAAGATTTGAGGTCTTTAATGAGTTGCAAATGAATTTTCAAAGTTCTCAAATGACCCCCAAACCTTTTTCTATGAATGAGGAATGATTTTCTCGCATTTTTTTTCATGTTTTTGAGATGATGGCAGCCTCAAAAATGCCCAGAAATTTGTAAAAATAGCCAGCAAAAGTGCAATCATGTGCAAATATTTGGAGCCATTTTTGGGGGCTGAATAAGTGCTGTGAGTGAATATTTTAATCATAAAATAATTTCCATCATATACCTCAACTTGGGGGGCATTTTTACAATGTTTTTAAGTATTTTGGAGTGCTAGTGAGCTCGGAAACATCCCAGATATGTAAAAAATGGCCAATTGATTTTTTAACAACCAAGATTTTTTTATTTTTTTAAATGTATTTGGGGGAATGGCCAATTAAAAGAAATCATCATTAACTACTCAAACAACAACAACTGTAAAATATTTGGAGAAAAATGTTGAAATCTTTCATAATCGGAAAGTTAAATTGGATTTGGCTTAGCAACAAACATTTACTGGTTTCAATTGTTCTGGTAAGGAGGATATAAGAGGTGTTGTAAATGAATTGCAAAATGGATTATGCACAAATCATAATGTATATGAATTATTATTACAAACAATAATTGATATTACAGCAAATTTGCATCGACGCAAATGTGGAGACAGAATTAAAGATTGTGACATCGATTTCACGGAGTTTGTTTTCCTTTCTATTTAAATATTTATGTTTTAATTTATTTATTTATTATTGTTTTATATAGTTAATACTTTGATTTTAGTAGTCTACTTCTCCCAGAGATAGTTGGATTCTCGCTGCATCCAGGCATGAATGCACGTCTCCAATTAGAGTCAGTGTTGACACCTAATTTTGCAAGCATTAAATGGATAGGGAAGTATACTTCACTGATATATTCTTCTTCCTTTTTCATTTAATAATGTATATTATTTGAAAATTCTAATGATTGTTCTATGTATGCAAATTTCAAGTATAAACACCTATTAGATTACATGGAAAGATCAAAATGCTTTATTGTAATAAATGCTTTTATATTTTCAAAGGTGGGAAATGATTTGAGGTGAAATAAAATATTTTGGAAAGGGGAAATAAAATGTAATTAGGCAAAAGGGTAGCGGTCGGGAGTTCAACACTCAACCCCTCAAGCCTACCCTTTTCCTAACTACCCAAACTTACCCCCCCTATCCAATTAGTCTATGTTATTCCTTGAAAACATAAGTTAGAGTGAAAGGATATAAACACATGGTTTTCACTCTATGTTGAAAAATTTAAGTTGGGGTAAAATTTTCTTTTTACAGAATAATATGTCTTAACATCTTATAACATAAAAGTACTTCTATGGAAAAAGCATTAAATCATTCTCATGATAAAAATATAAATTACCCTAGTGGCTAAATTAAATATTTTATTAGGGTAATTTATTCCTTAAAATAATATTATCAACTTGATTAATTCCAATGATGAAGTATGTATTAAAAAAATGTTTTGAAAATGAATAAGATGAAATTTGATCTATCATGATGTTTGACTATGTTATTCATGTGCAAAAATTTGATCCAAATAAAAATTCTTTCAACAAGGTACTTTGAGGTATTGATAGTGTAAAGGGAGTATTTCTTGCCCAAATATTTCTTTGTTAATATTTTGAAATATTTTATGAGAGAAATTGGAATACAGGGTTGATAAATTAAAATAAATTTTCCCTTGGAGTTTTTTTTTAATAAATTATTAAGGAAGAATTAATTTTATTTGTGAGGGGTATGATATAAAATATTTTGATAGTAATGGTGAAATCATTTAATTCAAATTAATGGAAATTTATATCAAGAATGAAATTATGTTTTTAATATTTGATTGCATATGGAATTAAATGTTTACAATATTATAAGAATGCAATATTGTTTGTAAATGTGTTTACCTTATGTAAATTAAACTTGAGATAACATTTTAGGATGAACTCATTCTTGTATTGTTTTGAAAAATGATAATTTATTTCATATTACTTTCTCGAAAACTATATTTTTCAAAAGAAGAAATATTTTTATATTGGTATGATTTGCAAAGTAATAAAATTTTTATCCTATAACAATAGCTTGAGAATTGAGTTGAATATATTTTATGAAGTTAAATTTACCCTAAAAAGGAAGGATATATATATATATATATATATGGCATCACGGTAATGTTTTTTTTTTTGGTCGGTAATAGAAGCTTTTGACTGGAGTGATAACCAGTGAGGCCACAAATCTGGGGACCTCATCCCTATGAAACCATCATATCAGACCCGCGATCTAGCCAGCCTAGTAGGGACACCGACCCGGGTCATTCGGGTCCGCGAGCACACCACGACCAGCGAGGGTTTGACAACTCGAACATGAACACCACTATCTTCAAACTCCTCCATTGCAAGTATAATGCACTCCCTCGTCAAAGATCCTTTCTGACTCCCATGACTGCTATGCAACACATACGCCAAGTGCTGCCTATGAAATTCAAACCATGAATTATGCTGACCAACAATTCCTTCTGACTCCTGTGCCCAACATAGATTGTCTCGCTTGATTGCACAACCTGTGGTTCGAATATTGAACCTCCCAGTTACTGGGGCTCGCAACAACCGCTGCGTTATGAGCTCATGCTCAGCATCACGGTAATGTTATCCTTTTACATATTATTGAATATAATGTTTTTGGGGGGCCTTATGTTAAATTTTGAAAATCATTAGTAGGAAAACCTCATTTAACATATATAATATTTTGACTAAGTTTTATAAGTGTATTTTTTAAATGATAGAATATGTTATAAAGGATTATATTGGAAACTATACATGGATTAATTATAATATTGCTTTTATAGAAAACCCTAATGAAGACTAAGGTTTGATATCTAATTAATTTATCTTATATGCAAAAAGTCTTCACATCAAATAATATTTCAAAGGGGATTATTTTACAACATGAAAGAAGAGAGATATTCTAAACAAAAGAATTACTAAAGATCTTATAAATTAAATATATTAACCTTTAAAACAGTTAATATTTTACATTGTAATTATATTTTTGTGCTGGTTAGTGATTAAGTTTTTATTTTGAAACGACACCTTAGTCTGAAGCTTGTTTGCATCTGTTCAAAAACATATTAATACAGATACCAGGACTGAGGTAATGGTCACCATCATTATATTAGAAATTATTTTTGAAACTCTTGATAAGGATTCAACTCGCAACTGCAACTATGAACTCTTATGTACCAGTTTTTCAACATCAATAAAGATAAGTTTCATTTCTTTTATTTGTGGTTATAAGTTATTTGTATGGTTTCAATTAGTCTTTTGGATATTCTATTTAATAGAGTGTTTCACTGTGTTGAACTCCCTAAGTGTTATAATTCAAAATCACTATACAGTTTGAATATCAGTAGAAAGGTATGTGTTGTAACCACTCTAATCTGGTCTTCTATGACCATAGACCCTATTTTTCCCTAAGTGTGACCATACCCCTAGTTATGTCAAGACAATTCTTCAATTAATTGATATAATTCATTTAAATCAAATTTAATCTCCTAAGTGATCTAATCACTAAATACAATTAATTGCCTTAGCCAATTAAATCAAACCAATTTAATTAAATAAAAAATAATCAAATACATGGCTAAAGTAAATAATAAAAAGGAATTAAATAAATCCTAATTACAAATCCTAATTTGCAAAAGGGAAAGTCAATTCCCTAGCCAATAAGAGTTAAATCACTTGAATCACCTCACATGGATCACCAAAGATTCAATCTCCACCTCTCTTCCACTTTCAATCACAACCTCTCATTCCTCAAATTCTTCTATAAATGGAATGAATTTTGAGCTCAATTGGCCCCTAATTGTTAATTGTTGAAAGCATTCTTATGCTGCCCATAATTTGAGAATTAAAAAGCAAACTTATGATGCTCTTATTTTCACAGATCTTAATGCATTTTAGCTCATATTTCTTAGAAATTGTCATAATCTTTCATTTGGAGCTTTAAAATGAACCTTTCTTGAGCATTTTAGATTAAATCCTTCAAATATTCTATTCTAAGCATGTATATGTCACTGATTAATGTCTAA
This sequence comes from Thuja plicata, assembly GCA_018584345.1. Classification (NCBI taxonomy): domain Eukaryota; kingdom Viridiplantae; phylum Streptophyta; class Pinopsida; order Cupressales; family Cupressaceae; genus Thuja; species Thuja plicata. The sequence continues at coordinate 5,322,224 of MU227491.1, read as the reverse complement.
TCTGAGGGCACATTATAGAATTCTTCAAACTCTTCTTAGATAGGAAGCAATAGGTCGATTTTAGTGATTGATATGCATTCTAACTCCTATTTTCATGTTATTTCACTAATGCAATGACTTATTGAAGTGTTGTGTTGCAACCAACAGGTACATAAAATAACACACACATTTTTGGTGCCCACCGTGGGGCAAGTCCTTGGATTGTACCTTATTTCTAATCAGATTTGACTGATTTTAGTTCTCTATTTTCAGGTCTAGAGTCGCCTTTTGTGGATCTAGGCTCGCATTCAGGAAATCCTGTCGCATTGAGGAAATTGGCTCGCATCCCGAGTTTCTAAACTCGCTTATAATGATTTTTGCACCGCATTTAGTAAAGGGTTATTTCTGGTAACATTTTGTGCAAAGCATCGCATTCGAGAAATTGCCTCGCATTCAGGATATTTAAGCTCACATTTAGGAAAGGCAATCACATCTGGTCATTTGATTTATAAATTGAAATGTTTAACCACTAATCTTTTTATCTTATCTATTTATGTCCTTCAAACAACCTAACTATTGATTGCAGGTTGTTGTCAAAGCCTTTTTTCTCAAAAAGGTGGAAAGTAACTACTAACTTGTGGTGTGCAAGTAGAAGAATTGTTTAATTTGTTTTCATTTGTTTAAAGCTTTGAAATATAATTACATTTTTCAATCAGTTACTAAATTGATGAGAGGATTATGCTCTTTTCCTTCAAGGAAAATCAAAAACCCAAAAGTCAATTTAGGATTTGAGAAGAATTTGGAGAAAATTGAACAAGGCAAACTCATTGTATAATTCTTTTTGGGGGATAGTGATTGAACCAAGCAAATAATTAAATCTTGTGGTTAAATGAACAAACACATTGTATAATTCTTTTGGGAAAGTAATTGGACAATCAAAGCACTAAATATTGTGGTTAAATGAACAATTTCATTGTCTAATTTTGGAAATGTAAATGAACAAGAAAATCACCTAATTTGGGGAGATTGAACAACACAAATTTGCTTTTCAAATGCTTTGTGCTTTTCTTAAAATAGGAATTTAACATCAAACTTAAGCTTATCACTTAGTCTCACTAGAGAATTTTCTATTCTTTCCAGGTGGAGGAATCAAAGACTCGTCATGGGAGGTTGAGTTTTGAGTGAAGTAGTTTGAGGAAAAGAATTTGTTTGGTGTGTTTGTGGGAGAAAATGAAATGGAATAGGAGAGTATGCTCTTCTTCTTTTGAAGAATAAGAAATCTAGACTCCTAAGCTTGCCAATCCTTTTCATTGCTTTCAAAATATTAGAGGGCCTGTCAGTTGAGGAAAAAATCTCCCAGGAGGACCCAAGTGAGGACAAGTTTTATGCCAACCCATCCAAATAACTATAAATAATTGCTTCCTTGTAGGCCAAAGATTTGGAAGATGTAATTGGTTTTGTTCCTGGAATTTTGACATCATTCCTTGAACATGCTTGAGTGTGTGTAGAGTGGATCCACTTGAATCTTTCTTGCGAGACTACACACATTTGAGTACTCATAGGGCTATACACCTCAATTTTGCCTTGTGCAATTCTATGGGAAACGGTTGCGAACGGATGCCCCAACATAATAAACACTTGTAGTCAAATTACCTGATTCTTCTCCGAAAGGGTGATAATCTTTGTGCAAGGAAAATAGTAATTTCCCAAGATACTTGTCATTTCATGCCCTGACTTGCATTTGGAGTCGTCTAATACGACATCATGACTAGAGCCTTTGCATGCTTGGTGATGGTCATAATATGATTAGCATGTGAGTGTGTACTTGAGTCTACAAGAAAAGATTTTCATTCTATGCTTAGAAACTAGGGAATAAGGAAAGTGTTTGATCCCCCTAACAAAATAACATTGCTTGATGTGTCTAAAAAGATCATTAAAAAGATAAACTCCAAAAACAAGCAATAATTTTCATTCCCTGACATACATGTTGTTTACAACTCACTAGAAAAGTCTCAGAAAACCTTTGCTATTAGAAAAATTTCACGCATTTCAAGACAAATCTGACAAAAACATCAAAACCATTAGAGGCTCATTTTTGGTCTGTAAAAGCTTGCATCTAGTTGCACTTTCTCGCATTTAGGGTATTGCATCATTTTTGGTCATTCCTGGCTCATTTTTAGGGAACTTGCTCGCATGTAGGGAATCAAAGCTCACATAGGGTTTATTAGAAGCTCGCATCTAGAATATCAAGATTTACATTTAGTGTGTCACATCTAGGACAGTGGTCCCTTACACAAGTGTTTCTTAGAGAAATTTAGTACATTTGGATACCCTTTTGGCTCTTCAGTCTGGTCCTGTTGTTCTTGTTGGTCCACCTATTGCTGTTTCACAACTTTATTATGAGTCTACCTTGCATGTCCTCTTGGAATCTCATAATTGGTCTCAAAATGTGTGGTCTACCCATTTATCAAATACTCTTGATTCTCAGCTCACTATCAGGGCATTCTAACCCTCTAATGCTGAAGTCATTCACTTCCAAAAAAACACAAACAAAATTCTACTTGGACACACTTACTTGGACAATTTGAGACTCTATTTGACACTATTGGAAAACTTTGAAAAATTTGAGATCCAGCTTTCATGGTTAACACAAGATGCAACAAGTATTCATCAAGGAGAGATATCTCGTAATCCCCTATTCAATCAAGACTCACCCGCAATGGGCGCTCCTCATCAAGAATGGAGTAAAACTTTTGAGGAATACAACAATGACCAAAACCAAAAAGATCAAGACAAAAGTAGTGAAGAAGAAATAAATATCAACCATCCTTTGTTTGACTCAGATAGTGATGGATATGTACCCGAGGAAGAGTTCAACAAGCTTAGACAAAGTACAAAATTCCAAAGGAAATTGGAAAGAATCATTAGTGAAGACAAGGAGAATTAATTCCTACATCTAGCATCTCTTGGAGTCAAACTCCCTAAATATTATGATGTTGAGAGACTAAAAGAGAAATAGGTACCAACACCTATTTCTATTCTCACCAAACAATTGACCTTGATGCAAGCCGAACTTGCAACACTCAAACAAGAAAAGGTCAAACCAAAAAAAAATACTCTTTGGACCACATATGTCCATTTCCTTTTGATAAGAGTATAAACATGGTTCCATTTTGTCCTAACATGGAAAGGCCAAAATATGACAAGTACATGGGAGAAACTAATCCACATGACCATGTGAGAGAATTTTGTGCTCTAAGCATTGAGTACATGCATGAACCTACGTACCTAATGAGGCTATCTTCAGGAAGTTTAGGTGGAAATGCCATGGAGTGGTTCTCCAAACTCACACCAAGTGTGAAGTCTTTTGAGGAGTTAATTCAACATTTTTTCCAATATTACTCCTACAATATATAACATAACATAGCCATGATGGACTTATGCAACACAAAGTAACAAACGTGAATCCTTTACACGCTTTTTACAAAGGTGCAGGAAAATATTTGCTAGGTACTCAAGAGAAATACCCAAATCATAAAAGATGGAAATCTTTATTAACAAGTTGGTACCCGAAATGAACTATGCATTGCAAATGCAGGATTCACCAAGCTTTGATAGGATGATCAGGAATGTCATCCATGCTGAAGATGTCATGATTAAGAAAGGAGAAATCACACTCCAAAGTGATAAAAAATCTACCAATTACAACAACAAGCCTAAATGGTGGAAACAAAACAAGAATTTTGTTAATGATGGAGAGGTAGATGCATCTAATGCTACTCCTAAACCAGTAGTGTTCAATCTAAAGAACAAATTAAAAGCAAACAAAGAGGCTAAGGTAACAACTACAATACCAAGAACAAAAAATGAGAATAATAAGAGAAAACCATGGACTAGACCCCAAAGAACATTCACTCCATTGGGAGAACCTCTTGAGACAGTTTTGAAGATACTCTTGGATAATAAAGTTCTCACAATTCCCAATTCAAAATCGTGGGAACCAAAAGTTAAACCAAGATGGTGGGATGACAATTCTTATTGTGTCTTTCATAAAAACAAGGGACATAAGACTAATAACTGTGTTAACCTGAAACATGTTATGCAATACCTTATTGAAGGAGGTAAAATCAAAGTGGAAGGAAATACCACCAATGAAGACCATACAACATTTAACAAACTATTCCCTAACTATGAAAAAGGGGAAGCTTCCAAAGGAAAAGGAAATTAAATGAAGTAAATTACACCTACTCCAATAACGATAATGTGATCAACATGTTGGACATTAAACACAGATCAATCAATGTGATCACTATTAAAGGTGCTAAAGACATGTCCATACAATCAAACACGGTGACTCGAAGCCAAGCATAAGTCACAATCAAAGGAGCGCAATCCTCGTCCAAACAAGCAACATCTTCCAAAACACCTATTGTCACAATTCCCAAACCAACAGTAGAAGGAAAAATAGTTACAATCCCACCTGCAAATTATAACTTGGTAGATAAACTACAAAGAACCTCAGATTAGATTTCTATATTTTACTTACTAAAGATCTCCTCAGTGCATAGGAAAGTCCTTGAACAAGCCCTACATTCTGCAAATGTTCCAAAATAAATTGATGTAGAAAAATCCCAGGCAATGGTTAATCATATCTCAGCTCCACATTACCTATCTTTTTCAGAAGAAGATGACAAATCATTGACTCATTTGCATAACCAACCCCTACACATTGAAGTCTTGATTCACAAATCCAGTGTCAGACGTGTATTGATAGATGGAGGTGCAAGTTTGAACATATGCACTCTCAATCTAATAAAGAAGTTGGGACTTTTATAACAAACCATTGACTCAAGGAGTAAGATAACTATCAAAGCTTATGATGAAGAAGAAAGTTCATCCAAAGGACTCATTGTTCTACCAAATAGAATTGGACCAATTGAATGAATTGTGATTTGTCAAGTTCTTGATCTACCATTGGCCTATAATATTTTACTAAGGAGACCTTGGATACATGAAATGCAAGCAGCGCCATCTACTTAACACCAATGCATCAAATTCCCACATAATGGGGTGGAAGTAACAATTCCTATAGATACAAGATATACTTGCAATAATGTCAAAGCAGATAGTATGGTTCCTCATAACAAGGAAGTTCCAAAATAATCTATACCTGAAACGTCTAAAGACATGGTAATGAGAAGCTTTGGAAAGACACTAAAACTTGAAGAAACCAGTATGGGGGAATACAAACTAGACATGACCCCATCATTAATATAATTTCCTGTGTCTCGAAGATCATATGGGAAACCTTCCTCATCTTTCACACCTACAACATCAAAAGAACAAGACATTCATAAAGAAACTAGTATGATTAGAGCCTCTACTTCTCAAGAGGATGAAAAAGAAGATAAAGTAGTCTTGTCTTGGCTTTACAAAGGAGAACCAAAAGAAAATGAAGTAAAACATGTGGAGATATCCCCAGAAAATTATGGTAAAGGATATGACCTTCTCAAACAAATGGGATACGAAGGGAAGGGACCGTTAGGAGTTAAAGGAAAAGGACTTGTTGAACCTATACACATGAAATTCAAAAATACCAAAGAAAAAATAGGATTAGGTTTCAATAATAATTCTGCAAACCCTACTTCAAGTGATGGTCCATTTTTTGATGAAGGAAGTGATGATGAAGAAGAAATAGCATTAGAACCATGGACCTATGAGATATTATTTCATATTGGCATAGAGTATCCTGAATATCAAGGAAAAAGATATATATGTACCTACTTTTGTATCACAACAAGAGACTCATGTTCCTTTATTACCATAAGCTATTGTCCAAGAAGTAGAGGAAATGACATAAAACTCTCCAGAAGTCCCATTGATAACAAAAAATCCTAAAGAAATACCCCAACAACAAGATTTACATCCTAACTAGGGGCAGTTGGTCACAATTTCAAATTTCCTAGATTTACCTCACTTTGATCTACAAGTGGCTAATAGGGTACATTAGGTAACTATTGCTGAGTTGCTAAACAGATCTAAAATAACTGACTCACATGATTATGAATGGGATATCCTATCTGATGCTACCATGGACATTGAGGTAGATTTAATTTACAAATTTGCATTTCTATTGGAGAGAGGAGAGATTTCTAACACTTCCCCTAACACTTCTGTTGTTCTAGAATGAGATGAGATACCACTGCCTAGGATTTTTGATGGCGATACTAGTGTTTTACTCGGTCTAGAGAACATTCTAAGGATACAAGCTATGAGTTCCATTTTGATGAGAGAAGAAGAAGAAATCTCAACTGATGAGTCACTAGAGTTGGGTCCGCATATTACTAACAATGACCCTATTAATGATGATTTGACTCTTGATGATCTAAACGCTATAAAAGTTGACTTAACAGAATATGTCTTGTCAGTTAATAGTTTTGACGTTGACGTGATGCTATCCTTACCAAACTCTGAATCATTATCCTTGATAAATCATGAATTAATTGATTGGACTAATTTAGATCCTAATCCTATCATGAACTTCCCTAATGACTACACTTTTGCCTATTACCTAAATGCTTGTGAACCTTATCCTTCTTCCACCAATGCAAGGAGCGTGAACATGAAAGAGGAGGATATCAAGTTTCTTAGTCATAAATTGAAAAATAAAAAGAAGAAAAGAAATGATGGTGAAAACCATGTTGTGGCAGTATCAGATTCTAAAAAAGTAAAAATAAAAGATGTATCTAATGGTGAAAACCTCCTAGAGGTGCAAAAAGATGAGATTCTTGGTATCCTCCTTGAACACTTTCAAGAAAGATCTTCAATTTTGATAGAACCAACACAACTGGTTAACTTGGGAACATCAAAAGTTTCTCAATTTGTTCACTTAACACAGTCCTTATTAGAAGAGGAGACAATACAATTCATTGAGTTCCTGAAAGAGAAAAAGATCAACTTTGCATGGTCTTACACTGATATGCTTGGACTTGATCCTGAATTAATAATGCATAATTTATCTATAGCTCCTAGGATCAAACTGGTGAAACAAAAATTAAGAAAGATGCATCCTAGAAAAGCTAGAAAAACTATTGAAAGCTGGATTCATAAGAGTCATCACTTACGCAGGATGGATTTCTAATGTGGTACCGGTATTTAAAATAGATAAATCTATCAGGATTTGCATGAATTCTGACTTCTTCTCCTTAGATGCTCTTGGCGGCTACCAACAACAATGAATTCATGTACTCACAATTGAGTTTGAACATCTATTTATACTAACTTAGGCTCAATTCTTGATTCATGCATCACAAGTTAACTCTAGATCCAAGGTTTACAAATTGACCTTAATCTTTAGTTAGATATGTTTTCGATCCATTAGGATGCATTAAAACATTTACATAAAGCTTTCTTGACCCTCAAGTTGTGATTTAAAACAAATAAAATCTCTATAAATAGAATTACATTGTTTTATCCGTCGTGTAAAAATCAGATCCACAATTTGCAGGTTCTTTAACTAATTGTCGGTTCTGACGGTCAATTTTCTTGGTCATCGGTGTTCCTTTCTTGAACTTGTCATCGGGTATGCCTTTTCTATTTCTGTCGGGTTAGTTCTGAGAACTATGTCGCCGGTGAAGCTTGTGGTCGCCGGTGATGCTTGTCACTTTCATACTTAGCATTTTTCTTGTGACCTTTGTATTTTGTTAGGTATGCTTGCTGTTTGCCGGTAATTCTTGTAATATGTCGGTGATGCTTGTAGTCTGGCGGTAATGCTTTAGTCTACATGTGATCTCTGTCAATGTTTTTCACTAAGTGTACTAATGGAAAAATAATGTCATCACTATTCATATAAATCCATCACTCCTATATCTCAGCTACGGCTACATCGCTACGAGTATTACTGGCACAAGAGGATGAAAATAAAAAGGAAAGACCAATCTACTATATCAGCAGGACACTGGTGTCTTATGAAATCAATTATAGTATAATTGAAAAATCTTTCTTAGAAGTTATCTTTGCATCATATAACTTGAGACATTATATGTTGTCACATATAGTAAAGATTATTGCAAAGATAGATCCTCTTAGATATCTCTTAAGCAAAACAACATTAATAGGAAGGCTAGAAAAGTGGGTCCTGATTCTAAGAAAATTTGATATTGAGTATGTGGATATAAGGGCTATTAAAGGACAAGTCCTTGCAGATCAATTAGATGATTCACCCTTGCAAGATGATGCACCTTTGATAATTGAATTTCCTGATGAAAAAATCATGCATTTAACTGAACATCCATGGAAGATGTATTTTCATGGCTCTTTCACACAACAAGGATCTGGAGCAGGAGTTCTATTCATCACTCCTCAAGGCTACAAGATACCCAAAGCATACAAATTGATGTTCCCATGCACAAATAACATTTCTGAATATGAAGCATTGGCGAATGGTCTTAAATTGGCTATAGAATGGAAGATCATAAAGTTACATGTGTATGGTGACTCCCAACTTATTATTAATCAAGTAATTGGATATTATCAGACTAAAGATGAGAAGCTGATGCCTTATGAAAAATTGGTTGAAGACCTGAAAAAGTACTTTGTCTTTGTCACATTTCAACAAATACCAACAATAGAAAATAAAGCTGCAGATGCTATGACTACATTGGCATCCATGTTACAACTAGAAGAACATCAATTCCACTATGATTTCTTGGTGGTAGAATTATCCTATCCATCTTTTGATACACCTGAGTACCAAGTAATTTGTGCTTTAAACGCCCAAGACCAATCCCGATACACCAAAATCATTACCTATCTTACTAACCAAACTATACCCAATGGCCTATCAAGGAATATAAAATGAGCCTTAATTAGGACAATATCGCGTTATGTCCTCATTACTAATAACTTATATAGATGAGGTCTCAATGATACAATTCTTAGGTGTTTAGAATAAGAAGATTCAAATCATCCATTAAAAGAGGTTCACGATGGTGTATGTTGATCACACTCAAATGACTTTTAATTAGCTAAAAAAATACAAAGAGTTGGATATTACTGGCCCATGATGGAAAAAGATGGTGTTCTATTTTCAAAAACATGTCAACAATGCCCAACACGTGGAAATCTCATCCATGCTCCTGCTAGAGAGCTCATACCATTTATAACACATTGGCTATTTCAACAATGGGCCTTTGATTTGGTTGGACAATTTTTTCTAATTCATCAAGTGGACACAAGTACATCATTATGGCCACTGAGTATTTCACTAAGTGGGTCAAAGCCATGTAGCTAATCAAAGCCACTGGCAAATAGGTGGCTATGCTCATATTGAACTAAATTATTTGTAGGTATAGGATACCCTCTTCTATTGTAATAGACAATGGGGGTTAGTTTAAAAACCAAGACATCGAATACCTTTGCACACAGTTTTAGATCACTCAACATCGTTCTTCAATATATTATCCTCAAGGTAATGGACAAGCCTAGGCATCGAACAAAAACATTCTTAAAATCTTACGTAGAACTATGAGTAAGTCTGGCAGAGACTAGAATTTGCAACTAAATCTCACACTATGGGCCTAGAAAACAAGTATTAGAACACAAAATGGAGCCATGCCATTTTCTCTAGTCTATGGCGTAGAAGCAGTGCTGCCTATTGAAGTAGAATTACATCTTTGTGGGTATCTCTCCAAGGTCTTATTACTGATGAACAATACCGCATTGATAGGATTAATGCACTATAATTACTTGACGAGTGCAAACAACAAGCATTTGATCATCTCAAAGTGTACCAAAAATAGATGTCAAAAAGGTACAATAAAAAGGTCAAAGCATGACAATTTCAAGTGGGGGATCTCGTTCTAAAAGAGAATCCTAAAAAGTAGCCGAATAAAGAACAAAAAGGAAAGTTTGAACCCAAATAGCTGGGGCCTTATGTCATTACTACAACTTTTGGGACTGGAGCGTATCAGTTAGCTACACCTTAGGGAGATGTTCTTCCTGATCCCATCAATACTCTACACTTGAAGCAGTTCTATGCTTGATATCTGGCTAGTAGAGCCCGTGCAGTGAAATTTTATTAAAAATACCAAAAAAAATTAGAAAATTGATCCTCAAGAAATCCAAAAATAGTGGAAAAAGTCCTGAAAAAGGGTATTCTTGATGAAAACCTAGCAAATAGGTGCTATGATACTAACAAAAAAAAAAGAGAACAAAAAAATTGAAAAAGAGAAAAGTGCCTTGGCAAAAACCTGGCAAACAAACGTCTTGGTAGAAAAAATAAAAAGCTTTGCCAAGTGGTGAAAACCTAGAAAATAGGTGTCACTCATACTCTATGCTCCATCTATCAATGCATTGATGATACTAAACCTTCACGATCGCACCTGTGCTATTGGTTGACTCTGATTCCTTACAAATGTCCTATCCTTGCCTGGGATTGGTTTGCATTTGTGTCTTAGGAATATTCATTCTGCACTTGGGGCATCTTTGCTAGCATGTTTAGTCTGCATCTGCTAGGTTGTCCTAGGTTCCTGTCTAGGATAGTTTGCCTCTCAAAACAATATTTCTCAATACTTGCATCAAAACGTCACTATCACAAACAAAGATGTTTCTTCAACACCACCTACCTGTAACATAAATCATAGTAGTGTTTGTCAACACTTTAATCAAACACTTTAAAACATACTAGTGTTTCTTAACACTTTAATCAACCAGTAATCCTAAACACTACATTGGATTGCAATTGTTGACAAAGTTAATCTCATATAATCAAACATGAAAAACATACAGCTTGATTCCAAATTCTAATTGATGAATCTCTATTGCGCTTGAAAAATGAATCCACAGTATTTCTCAATACTACTTAAACACATAGACTAATCTTGGTTTGATTATGACTTTTTTATGTTCCCATGATGTTTCCAACTAGGGGCCTCTAAGTGGCTATAATTTTCTTTGATTGATTTTCAATTACTGATTGTTATGTCATCTGAGTTACTCCGTGATGTTTATTCAAAGAAAAAGAGTCGCAAGGATAGGGGGCATAATGTTTTCTTAGTTTTCTATGTATGGTGAATGTTTCAATGATCCTATAAATTTCACCTAACTTGGATATTTAAGGTAAGGGCTGCCAACATGAGTGGATAGCCGCATATATCTCGATCCTTGTTATGTGTAAAATGCGGTGAGGTTGAACCAATTTCCTTGTCTATTTTCTAAAATCAGATTTCCAGTAAGGTGTACGACACAATATGTACCCAAGGATATGAATTTTCAAGGTCATTGCAGGTCACATATCTTACATTACACTTGAATAAAACCTAATTCTTAATAGTAAAAAGAGGTAACTAAATTTTCGTCCTGGCTTCTATGCCTTGATGCTTGAGTTTATTTCTGACATTGCATCCAAGACACATAGTATTCATACTTCCATGATACCAGTGGGTATTAGTGACTGTTGTACTATCAGGTGATGTTCATTACAAAAACACCCAATGATGATAAAAAAGCTACAATGTTCACAAATCAATGACAGTTCTAAGAGTCTGCATATAGATTCATTTAGAGATTGCACGATTCATTTTAAAGAATAAAATAAGGACTTGAGCTCAAAATGATTTCCTGATTCTTTCGAAATTCAAGTTAAAACTACATAATCTATATTACTGATAACAATGTTGTTGCATATCCATGACATACATTTTGCATTAATAAATGAGAAAGAGGAAAATACAAAAACAAAGCATTTACGCGTTACATTTACTTTTACATCCTAATTCCATACATATATTTGCATAAAGAAATTTCAAAAATATAAATTTGCATAGTCATCTAGTATCACTTGAAACACATTTATATATCAATAATAAATCAAAGAGAATCAATGATGTCATCACATGGATCTAATCTACCTCATCAAAAGACCAAGAACATAATAACATGTGCATCACATCTAAAAATCTATCAAAGCAAAGAGAAACCATGAACATATCAAGATCAGGAACAACTATCTTAGATATATCAATGTTGGAACAAAGAAAAAATGTACAAAAGAGTATCTAAATATTAGTGTGAATCAGATATACATGTATAAAAGTCTGCAGTACAAAGGATGATCACAACAGGATCAATAGATACAATATGTCTCAAAAATATATCACAAGTGTCGAATGACGACTAACTGCCACCCTCTCCCTAATCTATAGGAGGAGGAGGTGGTGGTACAAAAGGAGATGGTGGAGGCATCACCCCCTCAGATTGTTGTGTTATATGAGAATAAGAAGGAGCTCTTTGTCCCCCTGGAACTGCAGCATGATACAAACCAAAATAATATGTAGCTCTCTGACCCTGGTGTGTAGCAGTTTGAGCCTATGTATCCCTCTCTACTCTCAAGTGCTCAAGCTATGCATCTCTATCTGCCAATAATGCCTCTAAAGTGGTAACTCTAGCTCTGAGCTACTCACGCTCTCTCTGAAACTACGATAAACTATCCCCATCCCTGCCAAAATCTCTACTAGTATCTCTAGGTGGACAGACCCTGTCCACTGGGCACCTATCTTGAAGATCTATGCTTCTCTCTAGTAAGTAAAGGACCAGGATCCCTTCGTGGAGGTACAGACCTAAAGTGAGTCTATCTTCCCTCTCTATTGCCACTGGCACCCACTGTACCACCACCCCTGTCATCCCCACTATAATCTCCATCATCAGAAGGTGGGCACCTACCATCCCTCCTATCATCTCTCCCTCTATCTCTACCCAACCTCGCTGGTCTCGCTAGGCTCTACCTCTACATCTAATAGGTCTGTCATCAGCTGGATTGTAATATAAGGGATCCTCTATGCAATGAATGGCCTCATCAGGAGCTGTAAATCTTGAGAGTGGATACTATATCATATGGGCAAGATACCCATCATAACAAACTACATCTATAACCAGTCAGGCTCCCAAAAGTGGCTCCTCATCACAGATCTGAGCATATACTGCCATATCCTGACATCTTCCTTGTACTCAGCCATACTATCTCAGCACACATGTAATGACAAACCACTCTATAATGTAGCAGGTCCGCCCAATTAGGTACCTGCTCTGAAAGAAATACGACATCTGCCGCCTATCTGTAGCCCACTCCTCAGAATCAAGATAAGGAGACCATATCACTACTATCATGTCATCAAATAAATGATGCTATTAATCTTCCTTTCCCAGATGGAGTTGCTAAATTAATCTAGAGTACATATATACATATGGTTGTTGTACTACTCACTGCCTTTCTACAATAGGACATGTCACAAGGATATGCTCCCATGTCCAGATCTGTAAAACTAAAATACCTATAGTCATGCTATGGGAATACTGATAAATGATCTCATGAAGCTCTTTGTATATGTGGGCTAAAATACAACTACCCCAAGCGAATCTCCACGATGATCCTATCATCTTCTCTAGCATATCTACCCAATCACACATAAATCCATGTTGTCCCTATTAGGCATGAGGATGCCTTTGATCAATCTGGAAAGGTATACAGGTAGATGATCATAATGATCACACATATATTCCTAGGTTAAATATCGCCGCACTATGGTCAGATATATGAAGTATCTTTGTGCTGACGCAATATATGTAGCCGAAAAAGACTCAAACTGTATCTCCTAACCCATAACAAGAATCCATAAGATACACCACACATCCTTTGGTATGACTATCATCTCACCGGTCGAGAGATGAAAGATGTTATGATCCAAATGCCATCTCTCGGCAAGCATAGTCAATAACCCCTGATTTACCCTGATATCGGGTAAATCTATAAGATACACTAATCCTACTCGAGCTATGATCTATAGAGATCTATCAAATATTGTGATAAGGAAAGGACCCGACCTGGATAAGGACCTCAGAATGACATGACCTCAAAGTCAATCTACCAAGTAGACATAACATACAGGTTCAATTCAGTTTTTTCACTAATGCAACTAAGCAAAAAAACTATCAGATAAGTATTTTTAGCCCTCAGAAGGAGACAAACAGTCAAAAATAGAAAATATCAACTCCTAAACCAGAAATGATTCTATTTTTATGGGTTACGACCCTTTTTATGGGATGTGATACAAGATTTTTGGTATGCGATGGGGCATATGGGAAACGATCTTGTTTTAACAGGATGTGACACAGGCCGCAGGTTGCGATCCTGTTTCAACAAGATGCGATAACCTTCAAATTTCAAACCACAAGCACCGAATGCGATACAAATCTAAAAAATAGGGTGCGATCCATAAATTTTTGAATGCGAGATAGGAATTTTGGTAAAAATGGGATGCAACACATGATCAACCGGACACGAACCCACATACAAGATGCGATACAAAATTGAAAGCCCTATAATTATTGCAAAAATTAACAAAAATGAAAACTAAAAAAACATGGAAAGGTAGGTTTTCAGGTACTTACTGGGGGTGCGTAATTGGTCGAGCACTGATGCCGATGGAAGAGATCGAATCAATTTTTATGCACGGGGACCACCATCTTCTCTGTAAAGCTCTAAAATTACTAAAGATAAAAGTGAAAATGAATGAGTAAAAGGTGAATTTTGGGATATATATTGAACTTTTTGAGCTATTCAGGAGCTCCAGAACTCCTCCCACAATATCAAAATTCCATTTTGTTCCTTTCTGATCTATCGGAAATGAAATCAAATGCACAAACGATGCTTTCAAAAACACAATACACATTTTAAGATAGCTTCCTAAAAATGCAAAATTGCTACACATGTTCTGAAAATAATTTGCAGGCTTTACATAATCAGTTTTTCAGGTTCTCTATAATCGAAAAGCACATTATTCATCAAAACCTTGGTCATACATCATTTTAGCAGACTCAAAACTCACATTTTCATGAAGTTAACTTGGAAAAATTATGTTTTCTCTTAACACACCTTCACTTCTTCATTTCTTCTAATTGATTCTTTCTCAATTGAATCGATTAATTCAAGTGATATATTATCCTAAACAGGGATTTATTTATTTTTCCTTCGATTTCATTCCCGAGGGGGTATGATCACACTTAAATCAATCAAATTCTTTCTCAAAAAGCATTAAAATGACTTCTTCATCAAAAGACTAAGGGCGTGATAGTTTCCCTCGACTAAGTCAGGATTGTTGGATATAAAGATTTGGTTCTCATAAGTTGGATATCTTATGTCAGCATATTCTCAGTTCCTTGTTAATCTCCTAGAAACTTCATATTAACGTTCGTTCGATCAAGTTCATAGTCAGTATTATCAATTCTCGTATGACAGTCAAGTTCAGAATTGGTATCTTCAAGATCTTTGTTGACCTTTGTTTTATCAAGTTCAAAGTCAATACTATCAACCTTAGTTCAATCAAGTGTGAGACTGATCTCATCAGACATTTCATTCAATCAAGTACAAAATTATCAAACTTTCTGAAGTCAATATCAAAACTTTCTTTGAATCAATGCACTGCTCACACATCAATTCAAAGAGGGGAAATGTAACCACCCTAATTTGGTATGCTCTGACCATAGACCCTATTTTTCCCTAAGTGTGATCATACCCCTAATTATGTCAAGACAATTCTTTGATTAATTAACATAATTCATTTAAATCAAATTTAATCTCCTAAGTGATCTAATCACTAAATTAAATTAATTTCCTTAGCCAATTAAATCAAATCAATTCAATTAAATAAAAAATAATCAAATACATGGATAAAGTAATTAATAAAAAGGAATTAAACAAATCCTAATTACAACTCCTAATTTGCAAAAGGGAAAGTCAATTCCCTAGCCAATAAGATTTAAATCACTTGGATCACCTCACATGGATCACCAAAGATTCAATCTCCACCTCTCTTCCACTTTCAATCCAAACCTCTCATTCCTCAAATTCTTCTATAAATGGAATGAATTTTGAGGTCAATTGGCCCCTAATTGTTAATTATTGAAAGCATTCTTATGCTGCCCATAATTTAAGAATTGAAAAGTAAACTTATGCTGCTCTTATTTTCATAGATCTTAATGCATTTTAGCTCATCTTTATTAGAAATTGTCATAATATTTCATTTGGAGCTTTAAAATGAACCTTTCTTGAGAATTCTAGATTAAATCCTTCATATCTTCCATTCTAAGCATGTATATGTCACTGATTAATGCATAATCTGAGGGCACATTATAGCATTCTTCAAAATCTTCTTAGATAGGAAGGAATAGGTCTATTTTAGTGATTGATATGCATTCTAACTCCTATTTTTCATGTTATTTCACTAATGCAATGACTTATTGAAGTGTTGTGTTGTAGCCAACGGGTACACAAAATAACACACGCATGTGTAAGTCTTTCTTCTATTTCTATTGGTCTCTTGAATAGAGTTAAATTCGATAGAACTAGTTGTATAATCTGATTTGAATTATAATTTAAGTGGAAGCCTCTGAAATGATGGTCTTGTCTTATTAAAGAATTTTTTTTAAAATTGTCTCTGATCGTACGTAGGATTTAAAGTTTTCATACTCCATAGCCCAAGTATTTAGAAGGCACTGATCTAATCATTATTTGGAAATTTTCATTTGGTTCTTACTTGGTAGTTTGTAGATAATTTAATCATTTTTTCAAAGCATTACAATTAGGATTCTTAGTGGTTATCCAGTTTAGTTTAAGCTTTACATATTATAAATTCTCAAGAGATTTGTTGTTTTCCTCCAAGGATCATTCACCACCTTGGGAGGAACTTTGTTTGTTTGTGTACGCAGTTGTGCAACATAGAAAATTTGATAGTTCAAAGTGAAATCAGGCCTACCAGCCTTGGCTGGATTAAGCCAAAATTGCAGAGGTATCAAGTGGTGCATCACCATTATACCTGTTAGTTGGCCAAAAGTGAATCCATCATTTTTGGGCACCAACACCTTAGAAGGCTGCCTATAAGTTAAGCCCTAAACAGAATGCAGAATTGTCTAGATAGATTCAAGAATTGTTGGAAAAGGGTTTCATTAAGAAGAGTATTAATATTTGTGTTGTTCCATCAGTCCTAGATCCTAAGAAAGAAGGTAAATGGAGGCTGTGCATGGACTCAAGAGCCATCAATAAGATTACTATCATATATAATTCCTAATGCCAAGAATGGAAGACTTAATGGACTGTTTGGGAGGTATAAGGTACTATTCAAAAATTGAATTGAAGAGTGGCTACCAGTAGATCAAAATCAGAGAGGGAGATGAGTGTGTAAAAGCCATTTTTTCTTGGTCTTTCTAGGATATCTTGAAATTATTGTACTTTGAGAATCCATCCATTAAGGATAAAATTTCATGTCCAGCATTGAGGTCTAAAATCATGTCAATGTTTGAAAGGGAAAAATCATCATTTGGACGTGCCTTGTTTAAATCTCTAAAATTGGTATTTGCTCTGATAGACTTGTCAGATTTCAAAATTGGTACAACGTTTGACACCCATTCAACATAATGACTCTTACAAAACCAATATTTAAGAGTTTCTTAAGTTCTCCCTTCACTAACAGAGCTTTTGTTTTAGGGTTTTTACTCCAGGGGCTATGGATAAATGATGCATAACGAGATTAGGATCTAACCCCAACATATCTCCATACGACCATGCAAATTTGATATATTTTTCTTTGAAGAACTGTATAAAATCCTCTTTCTCTTCGTCAGATAAGGATTTAGCCAAATGCACAATTCTTCATGATTCTTTTGTTCCAATATTAACATGCTATGTTGGCTCAATTAGGACGGATGATCTTTCTTGATAATGCTCAGGGAGAAGGTCAAGTTGTCCATCCTCTGGTGACTTTAAAAGGTTTTCACCATTGGATGCATCATTTATTTTTACTTTTGTTTGGATCTAATATTTTCAATGAATGGTTTTGACCATTAGATCTTTGATTCATCTTATATCTTTGGTGTCTGGACAAATTGGCACCTCTGTGAGTTGAATCCTAGTTAGATTTCTAGTGAAATAATTTGTTGGTTCAATGGCACTTAGGTATACAACAAGGTATAATCGCTAGAGAAAGTGTCAAACTCAAGAGGTCTTGTTTATTCCCAATTAATAAGTTTGAGGTGTACAATAGGTAAAGGATCATCTATATCAATAGTGTTTAGGGTAATAATGGTCATGTATCTAAAGGATTCAATGATATCATTAAGTTTTATGACATTACTCTCCCCAAGACTATCTATCATGTTAATATTCAAGTCATCCTCGTTGGAATCCTCGTCAGTCTTTTGTGGTTCATATCCAAAAGGTCTAGGCCTAGATTTTTGTCCCTTTTGAGATGTGGATGCGCAATAAATGATCACATCGACATGCTTTTCCTCACATTATACCTCACAAAATTAGTCTCATTCATATTCGCATGAATCTGTCTCACTGGAAGCTTGTAACAGATGGAGTTATTTATCAAGGGTTTATTTTTCTTGGTGATTAGATGATTCTCCTTCATGGTATCCAATCCCAACCTTTTCTTTTGGATCTTTGAAGACAATGGATATAGGTTCTATTATTCCTTGTTTTCTCTTTCCTAGAGGTCTTGTAGCATCATATCCCATTCATTGCATGATGTGAAATGCTTTACCATATTTATCAATTGGAAACTGAGTGACTTGTGTTTCTTATGTTTGTGTGTTTCTTTTGTTGAATCTTCTTCATCTCTTTAGATCCATTTAAATACCTCTTTATCTTCCATTTCTTCTTCTAATGCTCCTTCTCTTCCAAATGTTCCATTATAAATGATAGGTGGTTGTGGCACGTATTGTTTTGATATATCAGGTTTCCCATAAGACCTTGGGAACACTGGCAATTCAGAAAAGGATAACACTTTCTCAATGGAATATTCTCCTATGCCTTTGTCTTTCAATTTTAGTTTCTTCTCAAAATTTTACAAGACTTTTTCCATAGCACTATTAGTGGGAATAGAACTGGAATTAGAAGCTTCTTTTTAATTTTCTGACATGGTTGATTTTGAAGTAGAAGCTTCTTGATTATGTGGGACAATAACATCATTTACTGGCTTCATAGTGTTGTAATATTAATATGGATTTGTATCTCTTGTAATATAAATTTCTTGACCATCGTATGAGAACTTTAAACATTAATGGTAAGTGGAAGGCACTACCTACATATCATGAATCCATGACCTTTCTAGCAAGATGTTGTAGGATAAATTCAGGTCCAAAACTTGTCAAATAGTATCCCTTGAAATAGGTCCAACTCTGATTGGTAGAATAACTAATGATTTAAAGGATCTCTCTTCATCATCATAGGCTTTTATAATTATATTATTTCTAGGATCCATTGAGTTCTCTTAAAACCTAAATCTTTTACAAGATTTAATGTACAAATGTTCAAACTTTCCCCTTCATCTATCAGTACACATTTGACACGATGTTTATAAATATATACTTCAATATGAAAAGAGGTTATGAGGATGGTTCAAGGACGTAATATTCTTTGTAAAATGATAGATAATTAGGGGTAGTGAGATGTACCACCATAGCTTGGAATTGAGCCACATCAAGATCATTAGGTAATGTGGTTTCTACTAGGTCTTTTTCCAAAATTTCTTGGTGCATGGATGAAAGTTTCAATAATTCTAAAATAGAAATCTGAGTAGGGGTCTTTTGAAATTGACCAGAAAAGTTATATTGATTAAATGATGATGGTATCTTAGATGATGAACCTTTCAAGACAATCTTAGCTTGATTCATTGTTACAACATTGATAGGTTCATCTTCTTGTTTCCCTTTAACAATGATGACATTGATATTGGTGTCACAATCCTATATACAATTAATAGTATTATCATAGGAATGATTGAAATTTGTTTTACCTCCATTGTGTCCTTTCTTATAAGCATGCTTATAATTAACCTTGGAACCTTGTTTGGAATATTCTCATTTCTCATAATGAGGAAAGGGTTTTTGGAAAGTTGCATGAACATTATTTGTCTTATGTCCTTCCTTAATTATGGAACCATTATCGCTTAAGTCCTAAATCACATGCTTTAGTCTAATGTAATAATTTTTTTATGTGCCTTATTATGATGGTAATCATAAAAATGAGAGTCATCCCGCCAAGATGGTTTTATCTGTGGTGCATAGTCTCTAACTTATGGTGAAGTAATGATCTTATCTATACTGAGCGTCCTCAAATCTTATTCCAAAGATTTTCCTAAGGGGGTATTTCCTTCGCGGGGGTATGAAGTTATTTTTGGTTTATTTCCTTCTTGATTTCTCTTTGAAACATTACTTGATAAATTAAAAGCAGGTTGCTATGGTGTTATGTTATTATTATCAACGACTCCATTATTAACAACATTCTTGTTTCTTATCCAAAATTTGATCTTGTCATTGTTGTTGTTATTGGTGTTATTGTTAGTGTTGGAAATCGGATGGTTCCTTATGTATTTATATAGTTTCAACTCTCCCTTGTGCACCATACAATCTTATGTCTTGATTCCATTTTCAACCACCTTATCAAAAGTAGGACATTGGCAAGTGAAGTTTATAATCTATATCCACATTTAAATTATTTATAAAGATATTAATCTTTTCTTGTTCAGGGATGGTGTGTGGATATCTAGAAGATGACCTTCTCCTTCTTTGAAGGAAAGTGAGAAAACGTTCTCCATTCTTTTGTTTTGTGTTGCATATGTCCAACATGGTAACCAAGTGTGCAATTTTGTAAGTATATTGTGTGATGAATTTGATGATTAATTCTTCAAAGGACTTAATACTTAGTGAAATTTTAAGAAACATTCCATGGCCTACCCTCCCAAACTTCATGGAAATAATCTCATCATATAGGTTTCATTATGGGTGAACTCCATACTCAAAGTACAAAATTCTTTTACATGATCTTGAGGATCTAAATCACCCATATACTTGTCATACTTTGGTATTTCACAATGTGGTGGAAAAGGTATCATGTCCAAACTCTTATTGAAGGGGTAAGGACATATGCTCTCTAAGGTGTATTATTTTGTTGATACCCCCATACGAATATCTTGGGATTATTTTTGCAATGTTTGCAGTTGTTTAGTGAGAGAAATAACGGGGCTGACCTCCTTTTCTCTTGCTTTAACTTTTTCCACATCATAGTAACATCATAGTTTAGCACCTTGTTGGGCTAATAAAAGGAAATACTTTTCTTTATCAGTTTCAAGGACTTTTTCCATAAAACTTTGAAATTTTAGATCTTTTTGGGCTTCCTTAATGTTTTCCTCTATTATTTCTTCTATATCATCATCTTCTAAGAAAATTTTATCCCAATGGTTTTCTCTATCATCCATGGTTGTGTTGTCTTTTGTTCTTTGTTCTTTATCCTCTAATTGTTTGCTTTGTTCTATATCCTCTAATTGTTTGTTTTGTTCTGGGGTTCCCTTTTTAGTGGGCTCTTGTCCTTGGGTAGAATAATAATTTATTGTCCTAACTGACATGAACATAATATTAGTGATTTCACAAGTGTTTCAAACGCAAGTTCTAAGTTGAGGAATACAAGTGCAATAATTGATTTGGATAGGATACAGGCAAGTAGAGAACGATCTATCCCTATTGACAAGATGAATTCTTGAAGATTCTATTGAAGGAGAGTGTTTCCTTGATGGTGAACCTTTCAGAACTAAAGATCAGATGTGCACTTGTTTGAGATGAATAAAATAAGTGTAATTGAGTCACTTGTGTGGACAAAGGTATTTTCACTCAACTTTTAAGATTTGTGATGACACCTAAAGATTAAGCTCAAAAAAGGGTATCCAGAAATGTGATCAAAATTTTCAAGAAATGTACAAAAGTGCTAACTGTTATGGATGCAAAATAATGTATGCATGACAAAATTTCATCTATGCGAAACATTGCAAGGAAAATGTGAAATTCTGGGATTTGGCATTTTTTTTTGTTCTGAGAGTTGTATGTGAAACTTTGTGAGGTTATGTAAAACTTTATAATATAAATGCATATAGTGTATATGCGGTAAAAGATAGTATGTATGCAAAAAAAGTTGGTATGTATACATAAATCTATAGGGTATATGCAAAAAAAAATTCTTCAGATGTGGTACACTGCCCAATTTTGGTGTCAGCAATATGTTTTTCAAGTCTTGATCAATGTGAGTTTCCATGAGATTTGGATGAATTCGTTGGTTCTTCTACGATCAAAAGACATATCATACAATATTCAAATAATTATTCTCCCTAAATCTAAATATTTAGTGTATGTTCAAAAAGGTTTTCACGGGTATGAGCACATGAAAAATACAATAGAAGACATAAATAACCTCGAATTAGCTTCAATGGAGTTTCCATAGGCTCACGGTAAGTACACCTGGCTCTAGTGTGTATGTCCCTGTCAATATAATGGGTAATCCTAGGTGGAGATACCGATAAATTATTAAAAATTGCTGAGCCTTCAAGGAGTGTGTGAGTAGGGAATCTCTTTTAGGGCTTACCTGAGTTCAAGGTAGTGACATCCAATAACCCTTCACATCACTGCCAGAGATGGAAGAATGGTGAGTGTAAAAATGTTTTAGGGGTGACACAACCCTTATAGACTATGGAAAAATCACCACAGATAAACATGAGGCTTATATCTTATGGATTTAGATAAGATTCCCATTTGAACCGTTAGGGTCTCTCCTAGAAGAGTGCACCTAACTACATCTATCTACTGTGGTTTTGGCCAGTGATAAAATTTATTTACTGTTGATGGGATGACCTGTCTTTTACCTGTATCCACTTTGAGTCATTCTTGTGGGGTGATTACTTTTACCACCATGACAAGCTCTCTAAGGCAAACTAAAAATGAAAAGTGAATCTTAGCTACGAGTTGGAATTTCTTATCACCTCAAATAAGTGAGAGCATACTCTCCTACTGCACTTAATAATCCAAGCATGCCAAATACATGTTAATTCCTCTCTTCAATTTCATTATTTCAAATTAAATTAAGTGTTCCTATGTAGGTTCCCAAGCCAAGATAAATCAATACGGTCTAGGTTTATGATTACCTTAAAAAGGCGAGAGCATAGTCCTCTAATACCTTGAGAGATCCTTTTGAAACTAATCAATTTAACTAGGTTCCTATGATATTGAAATAAAATTAAAGCAAGACACAATTTTTAGTTGTGCTCCTTAGGCAACTTGCAAGATAAATTCATTAGTAGCTTGTGAAGAACTTTTTTGGCCAACATCCTACAAAACACTTGTTAATAGTTTTGGAATGATGTCTTTGAGAATCATTCTTTAATTCATTCAATAAGATACAACAAGGAGAAGTTAGTACCTAAAAAACCCTTTCAATAATAAGGCACCCTAAAAAAATTAGAAATGCTAATTTCTATACCATATTTAAATTTAAAACGTTGAAGAACAATGATAAATTGAGCAATAGAATATTGTTATTCTTCTCTTCTAATTTTTTCAGTGTCTCTTCCTTAGCGGATGTAATGAATTATTATACTTCTTAAAGCCTTCCTTGATCTAAAACTAGGTAATCTTCTCTTTATCTTACAAAATTTTGTGCTCCCTGGCATATGCAAACCACCATAAAATTAATCAGATCTCAAAAATCAGCAAATATTGTGTTTCTACAAATGCGAAACAATTTATACATATGTGAATTATATTTCATGTATGTAGAACAAAATAAAGCATATGCAAAACAAAACTGAGTATATGTGAAACAATAGGAAGTAAATACAAATTAATTGATTTCCTGGTTAGACTGAATAATATCTTTTATAGAATCATAATTATAATCTATGTATGTGAGGTTATTCATCATAAATGTGAAACCCTTTATCATATATGCGAAATAATTCATCATCTATGTGAAAAAATTTATCATATATGTAAAATTATTTATCATGTATCTCAAGTTGTATATCTTTCAAAATCTGCCCAAAACCTGCAAACATAACTTGATTAAAAATTAACAAAATTTAGGGGTGTGTGCCCCACGGTGAGCGCTAGAAATGTATGTATAAAAAATTACAACACACACTTCAATGAGATATTAGATTAGGGCTTAGTTCAAATCTCAAAACAAATCAATAAAAACATAGAAAGAACAACTCTCTAAGAGCATCTCACTGCTTTCTAATCTTAAGGACCTACAAGAGCTTATAAATTGCTTTCGGCTGCAATGATCTTGGTAGATGACAACCTAAGATGTGAGAAATTCAAACTAAAAATGCACTAAAATGTAACTAAATTCTATGATAGCCTATACTAAGGTGGATACAAATATTAAGCTAAAATGAAGATAAACTAAGATGGATGCATGATCAAAAGAATTAATATGCAATTATCATATTCTAATTAAGCTATATGAGTATTCAAATTGACATGATCCTATTATCCAAGAGTATGTATTATTCTTGAGCTAAAAATGCTCCATATTTATAGATTTTCCATGGGAAGTGTTGCGGTGTCACAAATAAACTTTCAATATTTAATTTGAGGAATTGAAGGGTCAAGATGCAAAATAATGGTTAAGATATTCTCCAAGTGTCATAACTTTCCAAGTGTGAGGTATATGAGGAATGGGAGGACAAGTGGCTTTATGTTGCAACCTTCTTGGAGCCATGTGCCTCCTCATTTAGCCAAATGACCTTGATTTTTTCAAAGAGATGAGATTCTTTATGCCATGTGTCTTGGTTGGTTGTGTAAGAGAATCCCTACACACATAAGGGACAAGTGGAAATTTTGGTTTGTTAAAGATAAATGTGATTTAATAATTACCTAAAATTAATTTGTGTTACATATGCCAAGATGGAAGATGAGGTGGCTAATGAAGTAGAAAATGGAGAGGATGTAGAATTTATGATGTAGGATGAGATTAGGAGAATTAAATCAAGATGAAATAGGTAATTAAATAACTAAATTCAATCACATAGTAGAAGAATTTAATTTTAATTATATTAATTGAATGATTAGAATTTGATTAATATTTGTAGACACCCAAAAATGGTCAGACTTGCATCCTCAGATTTAATTACTATTTTCCTCTATTAATTAAAGTTTTTTATTCATTAATTAATCATCTTATTTCGTCTAAATCCAATCATCTAATCATTTAATCATTTCCCCAAAATTAATTAAATAATTCATTTTATTTAATTAATAACCCTTAATTAATTAATTAAATTCAATTTCCTAAAGTTTAAAATTAAAATTTTAAACTTATTAATTTATTCTTCTAATTAAATTAATTTCATCAAATTAATTTAATTTCACTCAAATATCCAATTTAAATCAAAATAGAATTTAATTATCTCATGTTTGAGTATTTTAATTTCTAAAATTAAATAAATATTCAAATAAATCAACTCTCTAGTTCCAAGAGGTAACTCCAATTCAACTCTTCAGTTCCAAGAGGTAATTCCAATTCAACTCTTCAGTTCCAAGAGGTGACCCCAAATCAATTCTTGAGTTGATTAAACCATCCCCTCTTATCCTTAGTTAAGAGGTGGAGTTTATTGATTGCTTCTCCAGTTCCTTTTGATCTCAACCATCCATTTTCAAGTTTTTGGGATCAATCTCATCCATCCAAAACATTTTCCATATTCTATATAATAAACCCTTCTCAACCATTTTAAGAATCCAAGATTTCAAGTTTTGTGCACAATTACTCTGCAGGATTCTTGTACAAAGCATCGATCAAAATTATTGTCACATTGGTCTCATTTTTCCAACACTCCCAAGTCATAGATGTTGCTAATACCAATATTGAGCACCATTCATACAACATTTCAGAAGGACTAGAGAGAAGCAACAGAAGCTTCAAGCACTATGTTTTGCATTCATTTTTTTCCCTCTATTTTTCTTGTTATTTTATTGTCCATAGGTTCATTCTTAGTAGTTTTTATTACTTTCCCCCATTGCAAATTTGTGCTGCTAACCCTCATTTGAGTGTGCAAGAATAGATCTATACATTTTGGTGAAAGAACGTGAATCAAACAGCCTGATAATCACTTGTAGATGACAAATAAAACTTATTTTCCTCGGTCGTATGACCGTAGTTTTTTTTTTTTGATAAATTTTATAATTTTACAATTGAAGGAAGTTTTCCGCAATTGACAAAAGTTTACTGCAATCGCCTAGTTTATTACCACAAACACTCATTGTAATTTCACAATTTCTTATTGTATTTCGCAATTGACTTATGTCATTTTGCAGTCTCTGGTTCAGGTACTATTTCGCAATTGACATCACAGTTTTGCAATCAACAGAATAATTTCACAATTGCTAGCACTATTTCATAATTGGCAGCATGGTTTTGCAATCGACAACATTATTTCACAATTGCCTATTATATTCCGCAATTGCCTGAAAAATTTCACATCTGACGAAAGAATTTTGCATCTGACAGAAGAATTTCGCAATTGCAAATCCTATTTCACAACTGCTAGAATTATTTCTCAATTGCTCTGTTTCATCATTTTGTTGATCAGATCTGATTCTTTTTCGATTTGTGTGCAGTACTGAACAAATAAGTAATGGCAAGGAGAATAATCAGACACACCCTGGGGTTTAGGTCATGAAAAACATCCTAAAGAAGAGTCACTCATTACTACACACAACGAAAGGAAGCCTTGGCAATCATAGCTGAAGACAAAATCAAATCTTTCAACATGTATATTGATTCTCTTAAGAGTTTTGCAGCCAAATCTAAATTTACCATGAGCATTAATGGCCTTAACAATCTAGGTATTTCTGAATATCATTCATTTTGATTGTTAGGATTTTTTGGTGCTAACATTTCTTGATAGCTTGTGGCGGAGAAAAAATTTAATTGTTGATAAATCTAAAATTAATTCATTTGTCTTTTGGTGCCTAAAAATAAAAGTGTATGATCAAACAACATAATCTCATCTTTCGATTTGGTGCATAAAGTTGACGTGGTGGTTAATAATTGAACAAGGAAAATAATCTTTGAATTTGGTGAATCTAAAATTCAACAAGCAAACATCATTTGGTTTGGGATTAAAATTGAACTTGCATGCATGTTTGGATGATAGCTCAGTTCACATTTGATATTTTGGTGCTTAAATGATTAACCTTGTATCTTGAGTCTTTGGTGTGCTTGCACAATCTGTTAGAATAACAACCTATACACTTTTTAGAAAGGCTTGTCAGGGGAAAGATCTTCTTCCTTAGAGGGTGACCTTAAATTGGTAATCCTTCTGATTGGTATATAAACAAGACATGGGCCAAAGCTCTATATTATATCTAGCCAAGCTCGGGTGTGGTGTGTTGATGATAGCCTGGATTGGGTGAAGTATCCCTAAGTAGCCAACATGGCCAACTAGGATCTTAAGTGATTCACACGTGTACAACCCGATTGGATAGACACCACAGACCCCCACTAAAACCTAGTTAATTAGAGACCTACTCGTTTCACCTCCAAAAAAGTGTTATTATAGTACAAGGGGTTGCAGAATTCCCCCCCAAGATTCCCAACATATGTGTTCCAAGGTATTGTATTAATGAAAGAGGTCTTCATTAGCTCGAAAACAATATCTGGGAAAGCAAAAAATATGAGCACCTACATTGTGGATCTTCATGTCTTAGTAGCATGACAATCATTGTGTGAGCTAACAAACATGAAAACCTTGCAACTCAGAAAAGTTGTAGAACATACATTTTTTTATTCTTGGATCTTCAAAATGTTGTGTCTATTGTGCTTGCTTGTATGATCAGTTCTCAAAATGGAAAACCAACATCTCACACTGTCAAAATGGTTCAAACGTGTTTGAAGTATAGGGTGTCAACCAAAGTCTATTCCGAAATCAAATTATTGTTCCAAGAGATCATTTTATCAAAAATATTCCCAAACTACAATCATTTTTCAAGACTGTCACATGTTGTTGCAATTAATGGACATTTACAACAATCAATAATTTTATTGTTGCAATTGATCCTTCTATTACTATAATCGGTAGAAGTTTACCCCAATTGACCTTTCATTCTAATGCAATTGGCAGAATTCTACAACAATCGACCGATAGACCTGTGCATTTATTCTATTAAGACAAATTGGATTCCTCTATCAAAAATAAAATTATTTTATCAGTCTGAAAACTTGGAAAAGATTCCCCATTTCATGTAAAAGGTCAGTGTACACATCTAAGGAAATAACAAAGAATTAGTGTGAATCTCAAAATATCTAGGATCATCCCTCTTTGTCAGTTTAGCTATTATTTACAATTGATAATTCAAAAGTTTAGATTAGACTATCTTGAACCCATTATCTCAGCTTCATTAATCTTTATAAGTGACTTTATCTTATCAATGGCAAGAGTCAAAATCAATATCTTAAATCACCAATCTCTGAGATCAAGAGAAATCAAATTTTTTTCTCAGAATTACCCTTGTCAAAACAAATACTTGAACCCTCTTCGAGAGGTTATCCCTTTTGTTTTCTTTATATCATTCATTTTAGTTAAAAACCTGGCTAACGCCATGTCTTTTACAACTTATGGAGGACCTTATACTAGGTCAAAGGCTAGAACCCAACCAGATGAATGCTACATTAACCAATTTCCCCCATGGGAAAAAGATAAGAGGATGACCCATTCAAAAACACGGATCCCTCACTATACGTTGAAAAAGTGCATATACTTCCGCATAGTTCCTGAAGGCCAATATGTTTCAAGATTTCACAAAGGAAGAGCTCAAAGATAGAGCAAGATGCTTATTCTGCACAAGTGGTAGATGTTGTTGTGGAAAGAAACCCTGAGAGATTTCTAGCTATGTTGATCAAAAAGGGAGTCAAGCTCCCCACTGAATTCAATGTGTCTATGATCTAGCCTGAAAAACCCACTAGCGAGACAAAACACAACTCAGAACTCTCAAATAAATCTTGTGGTGTCTCAAGTCTTGTCTATGCCATCATCAACATCTATGGCATCAGCATAGACTATGTCTAAGAAAACTATCTCAGCCAATTAAGCTAGTATATCTTCCACCCAAAACATGATGGGTTACCAAATGAGTGCACCCATGGTTACCCATTTATCTCAAGCATCTGCCCCATGGCCTTTTACGTCAAGTGCTCAAGTTATATCATCAAATCCCCAAATGAGAAATAACCCATTTGGACCTACTCAGACACTGCAGTCTATCCCTACTAGCTTTGGATGTAATAATTCCCAACAACGCAGATCAATCTCTATAGGTATGACATTCATTAAATGTCTGTCAAAGGCTACACCTTTATTCCAACAGGGATCCCAACAATAGAAACAACATCAACCTTGGACCAATCAGATACCCCAATATTAAAATAACATGTTGGGAAATCAATACCAAATCCCAAGGAGATCATATGTCCCAATACAAGTAACTCAAAGGAAAATCCTTATACCAACCATGACACAAAGATTCAATGTTGGGAATGATGACATTAAGTTTTGCCATTAGTATACTTAAGTGAAAAACATGTTAAAGGTCATCGGTATAGGCATAACTGATGAACAACAAGCATACCCAACAAGATGACAATGTCTATCGTGAAAATGCTAAGTATAGAATTGCCTGACGAACACTGACTAGTGTTCAACTGACGACAAAGCATAAAGGACATTACCGATGGTACAGTTTTGTGAACATCGCTGACAAAGAAAAAAGGGTAGGAACCCGACGAACGGTTCAGTAAAGGGACACCAATAGAGCAGAAAACCGACAGAACAAAGAATGAAATAAAACTGACAGACTGATAGAGTAGCCCGACCATCAGAACCGACAGTCAGTTACAGAACCCGCAAAAAGTGGATCTGACTTTACACGTCAGATAAAACATTGTAATTCTATTTATAGAGTTTTTATTTATTTTAAAAGTTTACTTTAGGGTCAAGCAAACATATTGTAAATTTTTTAAAGCATCCTAATGGATCTAAAACATAACTAACCAAAGATCAAGGTCAAGTTGTAAACCTTGGATCTAGAGTTAATTTGAAAAGCGTGAATCAAGAATATACCTAGAAACTAGTATAAATAGATGTTCAATCATTTGTAATAGAAGACATGAAGTAACTTGGAAAAATTATTGTAGCCAAGGAGAGCATCTAATTAGAAGAAGTGAATTCATGCAAAGTTCAAAAATAGATTATATCAGTTATCAAGAACATAGACAAGGCTACCGACGACCAAAGACAAGGTATTATTCAAATCACTCAAGGTGATTAAATATACATTGTAAGCATTAAAGGAAATGTTATAAAAAATTATAGATTGCATATACTATCAGATCAACATTTATATTGTAGTTGAATTCTAACAAGTGCATCACATCTAAAATCCTTTTGTAGAAGGTGGACTTAACAATTCTTTGATAAATCTCTTATCAAAGTGCACACTTAACAGTGTTGCTAAAGCTTCAAATGAAGTAGATCCTAACAGGTCTCCAATATAATACTCCTAACAGGGTAGATCATCAGAAGTGATCAAATTGTAAGCCTTAACTGACTCCCTTCTTATCTGCAGATAGTGAAGTTTTGTGAGTAGACATCCCCACCGCAGTGTTTTTTTCCTAACAGGAGTTTTCTGTGGTATCATATCATGTGTTATGTGTTATTTACTTTCATGTATGTTTCTTGAATGTTTACTCATCCAAAGAACTTATATTATGATTTCACATACATAAAGAAAGATAAACAGATAGATAGGAATATACAAATTTGATGACACAAAGGTTAATGGGCCAACCACATAAAAAGTTTTAGAGGTACTGATTCACCCCTCCCCT
>MU227491.1:5254936-5276812 GCA_018584345.1 Thuja plicata | reverse complement strand
ATCTGACTTTACACGTCAGATAAAACATTGTAATTCTATTTATAGAGTTTTTATTTGTTTTAAAACTTTACTTGAGGGTCAAGAAAGCATATTGTAAATGTTTTAAAGCATCCTAATGGATCTAAAAAATAACCAACTAAAGATCAAGGTCAAGTTGTAAACCTTGGATCTAGAGTTAATTTGAAAAACGTGAATCAAGAATATACCTAGAAACTAGTATAAATAGATGTTCAATCATTTGTAATAGAAGACATGAAGTAACTTGGAAAAATGATTGTATCCATGGAGAGCATCTAAGAAAAAGAAGTGAATTCATGCAAAGTTCAGAAATAGATTATATCAGTTATCAAGAACACAGACAAGGCTACCGACGAGCAGAGACAAGGTATTATTCAAATCACTCAAGGTGATTACATATCCATTGTAAGCATTACAAGATATGTTATCAGCAATTAGAGATTGCATATACTATCAGATCAACATTTATATTGTATTTGCATTCTAACAAGTGCATCACATCTAAAATCCTTTTATAGAAGGTGGACTTAACAGTTCTTTGATAAATCTCTTAACAGAGTGCACACTTAATAGTGTTGCTAAAGCTTCAAATGAAGTAGATCCTAACAGGTCTCCACTCTAATACTCCTAATAGGGTAGATCATCAGAAGTGATCAAATTGTAAGCCTTTAACTGGCTCCCTTCTTATCTGCAAATAGTGAAGTTTTGTGGGTA
Organism: Thuja plicata; assembly: GCA_018584345.1. Classification (NCBI taxonomy): domain Eukaryota; kingdom Viridiplantae; phylum Streptophyta; class Pinopsida; order Cupressales; family Cupressaceae; genus Thuja; species Thuja plicata. The sequence goes on along the minus strand of MU227491.1, from coordinate 5,276,080 downwards.
GACATCCCGCCACAGTTTTTACTTCCTAACAAGAGTTTTCTGTGATATCATATCATGTGTTATGTGTTATTTACTTTCATGTATGTTTATTGAATTTTTACACATGCAAAGAACTTATATTATTATTTCACATACATAAAGAAAGATAAACAGATAGATAGGAATATACAAATCTGATGACACAAAGGTTAATGGGCCAATGACATAAAAAGTTTTAAAGGTACTGATTCACCCCTCCCCTCTCAGTACATCATTCTAATAATTCCAACAGGGAATGTTCCTCAATTTACAACAGACATCCTGATACAACAAGTGCAAAATCTATAAACGCAAATGATGGATATACAAAATCAGGGACAAACCAAGTCTTACACAATGGAGGATTTGTACTCGTATCCCTTTGATCATTCTTTGCATATGTCATCATTTCCAACGCACTTTGCGGTACCAAAATTTGAAAAATACATAGGCAACACCAACCCAGTGGAACACATCAAGGAATTCTTTGCTATTTGCATTAAAGTCACACATGATGAAATGTACCTAATGCAACTGTTTCCACAAATTCTAGTTGGACCAGCAATAGAATGGTTCTCGCACTTACAACATGACATTTAATCTTGGGGAGAATTGGTTGAAAATTTTATTTCTCACTTCCATCACAACATAGAATGCAAGGTCAGCATCAAGGACCTTTGTGACACTAAGCAAAAATACGGTGAATCATTTGTTAAATTCTTCCAAAGATGGAGAGACACTGCAAACATAATAACATATAATGTTCCTGAACAAGACCTAATAGTCATGTTCATTGACAATCTGATCCCAGACATGTCATTCAAAACAGAGCTACAACTTGCTCCAAATTTCAAACAACTTATAGAACGTGGAGTTCAATGTGAGAAAAAATTTCTTAAGAGAGGAATCCTTGCAGATGCTATCCAAAAAACATAAACAAGAATGCAATGGATAAGGCCAAATGGTGGAATAAAAACAAGAATGTCACTAATGATGGTGTCATTGACGTCAAAATAGTCAATTATGCTCAACCCAAGGTTTCATTACAAGGAGAACCCTTGAAGAACCAAACACCTATGATACAAACTCAACACACAAATAATCAGATTCAAACACCCACTACTCAATCAAAAACTATGTCCCACAACCAACCCAACACACAATGCCCACAAAGGTTTCCTTTTCCTAATTTTCAGTACACACCACTCAGAGAGTCGATCAAATCAAAACTAATTTTTTTTATTCAAACCAATACAATCACTCTATCATAAATCAAAGAGTATGAACATGGTGTTGTGAAACCCAAGTGGTGGAACGATAATGACTTTTGTGAGTATCATCGGGCCAAAGGATACAAGACATCAAACTGTTACTAATTGAAAAATGCTACACAAGACCTAATCAACCAAGGGATAATTGATGTCACAAATAACCAATCCAAGGGTACAATAGATCACACTATCTTTAATCATATGTTTCATGACCACAATAAAGGGAAAGTCATCGCGTCTGGTGGGAAGTCCAATCAGGCCAATGATACCTACTCCAACTCTAATAGCACTATAAATTGCATAAATCCTTTAGACAACCAAGTTTCTACAATCACTATCAGAGATACCAATGCCTAATGCGTTGTCACAACATAACATTCTAAGGTTTTTTTGCAAGGAATTCCTTCCCCCTCAACTACCCCAACTAATCCCACAATAACTTCCAATCCATAATCTCATTTGGTGGATTAGCTAAAGCACACACCTACCCAAATCTACATGTTTGAACTATTGCGCATATCCCCAAAACATAAGCAAGCTCTAGACGAAGCCCTTCAAAATGCAACAGTCCCACTGGACATAATTCCAAAAAATTCCCAAACCATAGTCAACTATATTGCTACCAATAAAAATTTTACATTTACAAACCATGATGTGCCACCACACAAACCTCTTCACAATGATCCCCTACATCTACTTATCCAAGTGCATAAACATACAATCTAAAGAGTGCTTATTAATGATGGGGATGGGTTAAACATATATACTCTTAAACTAATAAAAATCTTGAGCTACTCACAATCTAGCATTGATGTCACCAGGAGGATCAATATCAGGGTGTATGATGAGGAAGAAAGGTCATCAAAAGGTATCCTCATTTTACCAGTCAAGATAGGGTCGTTCATAAAGAACACTCCATTTCAAATCCTAGACCTTTAATTAGGATATAAAATGTTTCTCGGAAGGCCATGTATACATAAAATGCAAGCTATCCCTTAAAATTATCCCTAGTGCATCAAATTTCCCTACCAAGGATCATAGATCATCATTGAGGGAGATCCCAACCCCTTCAAATATCACAACACTATAAGAGGTAGTATAGATAATAGGGTACCTTTGAATCAGGAAGGAAGTATTCCTTCCATTTCTAATTCCATTCCTAAGGACATACCAAGAAAGGTGGGTAAGATATCAATCAAAGAAAAAGGGTGTGGTGAATATAGCTATGAGGAATCCTTTACCATCACCAACATGCCTCAATCTCCCAGATCATATGGAATGCCTAGACCAGTGAAAACAAATGAGACTCCAGAACCAGTATTATTCAAATGTATGCTAACAACATTTTTTAATGTGGAGACATAAGTACATAAAACCCCTTTGGTCCATACATAAACACTTAGTTATATCAAGATCCTCAAGAGACACCTCAAGAAAAAAATACCTTTGTCACAATATGGAGCTGGCTATACTATGCTACAAAAATATGGATATGATGGTAAGACTGGTATGGGGGCAAGACAACAAGGATTGATAGAATTTTCTTTATTGCCAAATCAAAAGGAACAAAATAGGACTAAGATATGGTCAAAGAAGAACCAGTACAACCATTTGAGATATACCAGTAGACCAAAAATAGATTGCAGAATTAAACTGGAGGTGAAATCCAGAACATGACCTAATCAACAGTATACTCCAGCAACTATTTCCACAGGAAGTGGAAACCTCAAATTCCCAAATAAACCTTAATTAGACTATCATGGATGATGAGGAAAGTGACACATCTAACGAGAGTTCTAGCATGACTAATTCCCATGAGTATTAGTGGTTATCCCTCCATAACTCTGAGTCGTCCATCCTTGACTATTCCCCTCGATTCAATAGTACCATACACCTTAATAAAATGTTCGACCGAATGACCCTAGAATATCAACCCTGTATCGATAAGCATGTCGATGTCCATTCCTTAGGTGGTGCATCTACTTCCCATTTTGATTTTGTTAGAACTATCACTGCGCTTTCGTTCACCCAAACTGAGTCATCCTCCCACACGGACCTTTGTCTAGTCTAGCCAAGTTAATAGATTGGGACAACCAAGGATAACCTGACATTGATATTTTTTTAAATGATGAAGCCATTGAAAATTTCATGGGGCTTCATGAAGGAATACCATATAGAGATCACAAGGCAGGATTCTCCTTTGACTTAAACATATTAGCATACTTTGGAGAGGAGGCTCCTATTTCCAGTCACAAAAAAAAAATAAAAAATAAAAAAAGAGCAATCATTAAGTTAAAACCAAAAGGCACTTTGTGACTATGAAAAATAAAATATAAAGGACGTATCTTCTAGTGAAAAACTTTTTGAGGCGCCAGAGGATGGAAATTTGGAACTCCTCCCCTTAAAATAAAAACAATTAGCATTGCTAGAAGAAGAAATAAAGGAAGTCAATCTAGGGGATGAAAATAACCCTAAAAATGTCTATCTGGTTAAATCACTTACACCTGAGGAAAGAGAACAGTTCATTAGTTTCTTCAAAGGAAGACAAATCAACTTTGCTTGGTCTTATGTAGACATTCCAGGTTTAGATCCAGATATAGTAGTACATCATCTACCACATTTTCCAAATGCAAAGCTAGTTAAACAAAGATTAAGAAAGATGCATCCACACATTGATTTACTTGTCAAAGCATAACTAATGAAACTTTTAGATGCATGCTTCATAAGACCCATTCCATATGTAGATTGGATATCAAATTTGGTGCTAGTTACAAAACATAATGGTCAGATCTGTATATGCACAGATTTCAGAGACTTGAACAAGGCTTGTCCTAAAGATGATTTTCCTCTACCAAATATCAACATGATAGTTGATTTGACAACAGGACATCAAACGTTATCACTCATGGATGGTTTCTCAAGATATAACCAGATAAAGATTGCATCAGAAGATCAACATAAGACAACATTCACATGTACATGGGGAAGTTATTTCTAGAATGTGAAGCCATATGGCCTCAAGAATGAAGGTGCCACCTATCAATGAGAAATGACATCAATATTTCATGATCTGATTCATAAAACAATGGAATTTTATGTCGATGACATACTAGCTAAGTCAACACTCAGGAAAACTCACCTACAAGTTTTGGGTTTGATCTTTGATAGAATGCAAGAATACAAGAGATGAATCAACCCAAAGAAGTGTGCATTCATAGTTACTACTGGAAAGCTCCTTGGAATCATTGTATCACATAGAGGAATTAAAGTAGATCCAAAAAAAGTTAAGGCCATTCTTGACATTCCACCACCTACAAATCTGAGACAACTATGGGGTCTACAAGGAAGATTATAATCTATCAGGAGATTCATCACCCAACTGGTTGATAAGTGTCATCCATTGCAACACCTACTACATAAAGACGTAATATTTGTATGGAAAAAACAATGTGAACAAGCTTTTCAAACTTTCAAAAATTTTCTACTGAAGTCCCCTATATTGTTGCCACCAATTATAGGCAAGCCACTTTTGTTATACATATCAACAACAAGATTAGTACTAGGCATTCTCTTAGCACAACATGATGATCAGGGCAAGGAAAGGGTCATCTACTACATCAGTAGAACATTGGTGGGATACAAACTCAACTATTCAGCAATAGAAAAGGCATGTCTTGCAGTTGTCTTTGCTTCTCAAAAGTTAAGACACTATATGTTGAGTCATCAAACAAAGCTCATAACACACATAGATCCATTGAAATAATTATTGAGTAAAGAAGCACTAACAGGATGAATCACCAAATGGGTCATGATCTTAAGTGAGTTTGACATAGAATACATGGACCGAAAGGCTATCAAAGGGTAGGTTATTGCAGATCAATTGGAAGATGAACCAATTCTAGACCATCAACCTATAGTGTCTAAATTTCTAGATGAATCAATCCTTATAGTACAACCAACAATAGAAGTCTGGAAGTTATTCTTTGATGGATCATATATGAACCATGGTGCAGGAGAAGGAATAGTACTCATCACTTCACAAAATGATGCAATTTCTAAGTCTTTCTGACTCAACTTTCCATGTACAAATAACATAGCTGAGTATGAAGCTTTGGTCAGTGGATTGAAAACAACTATACAATGGAGAATAAACAACCTGAGAGTTAATGGTGATTCCCAGTTGGTTATCGGTCAAGTCAACAATGATAACATGACCAAAGATGAAAAAATTGTCCCATACAGAGAGTTGATGGATAAACTACGTGCTTCTTTTCATTACATTGTATTTGAACAGGTTCCAAGGGTTCAAAAAAAAACATCAGATGTGATGGCTACTATAGTATCCTTGATCGATATGCAAGGTGTATCATCGGTAAATGGAAGCACTTCAATTTTGGACTAGTTCAGCCCTCTAAGTAAGTGTTTTGGGGTCATTTCAAGTGCTTTGAATGGGTCTCTGACTTGGATATGTCTTTTCTCCCTATTCTGCCCCATTTTCCACCTCTCTTCAGCCTGTTTCTGGCACCCTGATCTGCAGATTTGAGTTTCTTGACCTCAGGGTCAAGGTTGAACTTCTGGGTCAAGGTTGACCTTGACCCTGACCTAGGTCAAGGTCAACCTCAAACTTGACCTAGGTCAAAGTAAACCTTGACCCTGACCCAGGGTTTCCGAATTTCAGGGTTAGGAAAGATGTAATTCCCACTTTCGGGTTGGCTGTTTCAGTCTTTGAGGAAATGACTCTTGAAATTATATTTAATAGAGGTCCACTTCTAAGGGTATAGGTATAATTGGAATTTAATTCTCCTATGTAGGCCTCTCTAGAAGATTGTTCCCTAGATTGGTATATAAGGAAGCCTTTCTCCTCTCATTATCTCTAAGACTTGAAGCGCGAAGAAGAAGTGAAAGAAAAGCTAAGAAGAAATTTCATCCATCCAAACTCTATGCATGATCTATTGAATCATTCAATAATTCAAGCACCTTCAAGCATTCAATTCATCAAGGAGATCCATTGGTATCCATTAAAGGATTCAAGCTCTATGGAGCCCTCTTGCTGAAGATTTCTCCATCCACATCCATGCAAGCCTCTTCCTATTCCAAGATCCATTCAAGATTGGTGTTGAAGATCTAAAATCAATTGATTGAAGACATCCTACATTCTACATTCTACATTTATTTTGTGCATACATACTAGTGGATCCAAGGATTCGAATCGTCCACAAGGGTTTCTATACAAGCAAGGTGAATTGGTTTATTTGCTTTGTTTATTTATGAAATTTCAATTATACTTTAAGGTTAATTAAAAAACTAGGGTTTAACCAAGGAAAAACCCTCCCCCCAACAAACAAGACCATTTTTCTTTCAAGTACAATTATAGTACAGTGAATTTAAGAGTAGTTTTGGATACCCTTTTTGACAAACTTTCAGGATTTGCGAATAGAATTTTCGTCAGAGCAGTGTAGGTCAAGGTTGACATTTTGGGGTGTAATTGCACCCCCATAAAGAGGTCAAGGTTGAACTAACTCAGAAAAGGAAAATATTTATGGGTTTTGTCTGTCTCTGCATTTTTGTTCCAGATCCGGTTGTAGAATTTCCTGAAACTCAACATAGACATCAGAAAATAGGCTCTTCTAGATCTTCTATATTTTGAGGTAAGTACTTATCTTCCATTCATTTCAATTAAGGTTTTAATCAATTCAAATCTATTATATACTCTTCATCCATTATTATGGAATATAAGGTTTTCTTCTTTCTTCTTATTTCCAATCGATTGATGCATTTGTGAATTAACCATTTTCTTATGGTTGATCAAAGTGGATCTTTCGTTTGTGAAAATTGGGGATAGTAGGAGAATCTTATCTTCCCCCGAAACCTTAAATACATCAACATAAATTTATTCCATATACAATCATTTCTTCCTCTACATTTTGGTGAATATTTACATTATACATTTTGGTGAGCCCATGATAGACAACTCTTTTTTTTTTGGTGTTAGATTTACATTTCATGTTAGATAATTCATGCATATTAGATTATCCTTCTGGTATGTTCTTGCATTTACATTTTCTTAGTTTAGTTCATTTACATTGCATTGGTGTATGAGCTTTACTACCTCTAGTCCTACCTATAATATCTCGGTTAGAAGAAGTCATAGACTTATGGGTTCCTTTGATCCCGAGTCTTCTCCTCCTTTCCTTACGATCCCATATGATAATTTGATCACTCATGATTCCAATCCTTCTACAAATCATAATTATTCTCACTCATCTCATGATGAGGATGATGCTTTAAGAGTTCCTCCTGAACAAATCCAAAAAATGTCAACTGAACTTGATAAAATGGGAAATTGGCATATTCAAGAAAACTATAATCAAGATTCTATTCAAGCTATTGAAGCTCTTAAGAAAGTCCTCTGTGATAGTGATCAAGGTGTTAATCTCTTGCATGGTATTACTCAGCTTGTGCATTTAAATGTTTAACCTTTAGCTCAAGATTTAAGATTTACTCCTCCTATCACTAGTGTGGAACCTTCTTTAATTCCTTTACCTAGAAATCCTACTTATACTCCTCCTTTAGTGACTACATCTCTTACATTTTCCAATCTTCTAGCTTCAAATCTTCCACTTCCATCTCTTCCTGTGAGTTTTCCACTGGTATCTCTACCTACCTCACAACCTTCTTACCATAGTGTTCCTTTCACCTATTCCAAACCTCTTCCAACTGTGGTTCCAAGTGTTCCACCGGTTGTGCCTTCCATTCTTGCTGCTTCCTACACTTTTCCTAGTGTTCCTAATGTTTCTATGCCTCCTATTTCTTCTAATGATTCCACCATCATTAGTCTGGGTCAAATTGTGTCCTCTTTACAACAACAACTTGCATCTTTAACTCAATCTAAGTTTAGTATTCCTACATGTGACAAGAGTATCCCTTTATCCCTAGACATTATTCGTGTTCCTATCGCTCAACAAGCCGATATGCCTCATCTTGAGAATTACAAAGGTAAGGAAGATCCTGTCATGCATGTTAAAACATTTCAAATCCTTTGTAGTGACTATGCTCATGACCATATGATTTTAGCCAAGTTGTTTGCTAGAACCTTTCTTGATAAGGCCTTGCAATGGTATTTTTCCTTGCCTCCTTATTCTATTGATTCTTTTCCAAGACTTGCCAATGCCTTTATTCAACAATTCCAAAATAACATTGGTCTGCAAGTGTCCTTAACTGATTTAATGCATTGTAAATAGAATACTAAAGAGAAATTGACTGAATTTATTGGTAGATTTAAGCATTTGTATGCTCAGATTTCTTATCCTATTCCTGATATTGATATTCAACATATGTTTATTTCAAATTTGCAAAAGGATATTAGAGATAAGATTCTGCTTACTGAATTTACCTCTTTTCAATGACTTTGTGTAGCACATTATCAATTACAAGTGAGTCAAATTGAGAGCAACACTCTAATGGATACTGTTCTAGTTGATAAGAGTGATGTCGCTCCTAATCCAAACAAGTTTCAAAAACCTAAGAACTATGTCAAAATCAATAAACAAGCAAATGTAGCTGCTGATCAATTTGTTGTTTTATCCCATAATGTCACTTCTGCATCCACTTCTTTTCATTTAAATCATATGTTTACTCCTCTTTCTGAATCCTTACATTCTATTATGAGTAAATTATTGACTGCTAATATGATTACTTTTCCTCCTATTTGACCTCTTCTTTCTACTATGATGGCATAAAAATCCTTTGATCCCAAAGCCTTTTGTCAATACCATCATCAAAATGGCCATGATACTGAGAAGTGTTATTCTCTAAAATATAAGGTTCAAGATTTAATTGATTTTAATGCTTTATCTATTGATAATTTTGATGGTAGTGGGAACAAATTTGTCTCTCCTCCTAATCAAAACCTTCAAATCTATACGAATCCTTTGCCTACACATGATACTAATACCATTTGTCAGCCATCTTCTATGGATATTGTTTATGATTCAAAGATGGATGATCTCAATCATATTATTAACCATGTGGAGCATGTTGTATTATCTCAACCTATCTCTCCACCTCAGTTTCAATCTCAACCTCAACTTCCAGTTACACCTCAACCTAAACTGAAACCTCAATCTAAACCTTCAAAAAAACCTAAGGATAAAAGACCTAGGGAACTCTTGATCACCTTTGATAATTCTGAGACTATTAAGGCTCATGATGGTCCCCTTTACAATTATGCTAGGATGGCTAAGATACCTACGTGTACTTTTCTTGTTGATCCTATTTCCTTAGTCAATTCCATCACTAAAGAAAACATTTATATGAAGAACTTACAATGTGATTATTATGATACATCTGATGTGTGGATCCAAACTTGTAATGGTTTTCTCTATCCCTCATTTGGTTCTATTAACTTACATGTTGAACTTTGTGGTAAAGTTGTGGACACTACCTTCATTTTTGTCCCTACTTTTGATCAATTTCAAGTTAAGCTTGGTTTTCCTTGGTTGACTATCATGTGTGTCATTGCTTCTCCTATCCATAAGTGTATTAAGTTCATTCATGATGAAGAAGTGAAAACAATTAATCATAGTTTATATCAACCTTCTAGGCCTAGTGATTGTGCTACCCTTGACTTATTTTGGCCTTCATTACCTAATTCATGTTCTTATCGACCTGATAACCTTTTTCACTCATTTCAAGCCTATAAACATTGCAATATTCTTGATTTAAGCATGCCTCGAATAGATCTTAACCATGGTCTTTTCCCTGTGCCTTCCATACCTCCTTTATCCATTGCTTATAGTTCTGTTAATCAAGCTCCTAGTGTTGCTTTTCAGAATCCTACTAATCCTCCCATAGAACCTGTGAAGGAACCAGTTGTTGTTCCTCCCAGTTCTCAACATATCTCAAACAAGACAAAACATAAAAAATCTTCCAATGAACGTCATAAGAAGCATCAGGCTCATGCTAGGGCCTATGCTTGTATTCTTCAAAATTCTTTACCTTCTTTTGACTAGCCTATGCCTGATGTGTTGGAGGAAGTTAATGTTAATAATGATGTTAAGACGAATTATTATGATTATTCTATTCACATCTTAGATTCTATTTTGATTAATCTTAATGAAGATGATACTCTTGATGATCTTATTGATGCTAATGATGAATATTAGATTATTGATCTTGATACTGATTTACCTCATATGCTTTCCACATAACTGATAATTACACCTAGTATCGAACATTGTGATTATCAAGAGGATCCTTGTTCAGAACTGGCTATTATTCCTACTATGTTGGATATAGTACCTCTTGCGAGTGGTCAACCTTCCCTAAATGATATAAACCGAGATGGGCAGGGTAGGCAATGCACTTGATTGGTTTGTCCTCCATGGTAGCCTTTTATGTATTTGCCTGTTGTATTGTGCTTCTCCCGTACTATGTTTGCTAAATGTTTTTTAGATTATTTTATATGACCCTTGTTACTTTGTTGGTGCAAGATGATAAATGAATCAAACCTATTGTACAATTCCTCTATATGTATCTCTATTCTTCTCTATATTGTTTTCATGTTATGTTGTACCTATGCTATTGTTCATAAATGTTTTCCTTGTGTAGTCCGCATGGATTTGCGACATGGTAGCACTGATTCTTTTTGGTCTCCATGTTGTGGCTTGAAAATACTCTTCTTCATAACTCTTGCATTTTCTTTCCTCCATTGTGATTGTAGTTCTACTTTATTTGGGGAATGATGTCAATTCATTTTGAAATAATATCTATATATACATATTATCTTATGATCATACTGACCCCACGGTAGGTAGATCCCTTATGTGTTCTTTATATGTTTATATAGTATTTGCCTTGATTTTTCCTCGCTTGGGGGCATCTTGTAGTGGAAACGTAATTAGTGGAGTTGTTTATGTTTCTGTTAAATCCATTGCTCCTGTTAAAGCGATAGCAATGACTTTAATGTGGGGGCATACGCTCTACTCACTTTTTTCACACACGCACTTTCAAAATATTTTCAAACTTACTACTTAACCTTTTTTCTACCTTTATGGATTAGAGACTAATCCTTAAAGCATGGATTTTTACCTTATAGGATCTCTTGATCCCTCGAGTTTCAATTTACAATGTTTTGATCCCTTAAGGTCGAGAGGTGTCCTTAAGACTGGATCTCTCTATGTTTTGACTTTGCTCTATTGGAGTATAATATTCCTAAGAGTAAATCCTTGATGGGTTGACTAGTGGTAGCCAAATTCATTGGTTGGTTCAACTCCATCTTTCCAATTGCACTTTTTCCTTGTGTGATTCAAAATGGGACATAGGTTCTCATTCAACGAGGTAATCACACCCCCTCTCTCTTTCTCTTTTACTTGTGATGTCTCTTTATCGTGATCTTAGGGTTGATAAATACTTAAGTCCCTAGGGCCTTAAGGATTCTTTTGTTCCTTTTGATTTCAATAAGATTATCTTTTCTTTATGATCTCCTTTACCAAGAGTTTTCATCGAGTCCATATGCTTGCTAAAGTGGGGGCTAAATGTATCATCAAAAAATGGAAGCACTTCCATTTTGGACTGGTTTAGCCCTCCGAGTAATTGGTTTGGGGTCATGTTAAGCGCTTTGAATGGGTCTCTAAATTGGATCTGGATTTTCCCCCTATTCTTCCCCATTTTCCACTTCTCTATGGCCTGTTTCTAGCACCCTGATCTGCAGATTTGAGTTTCTTGACCTCAGAATCAAGTTCGACCTTCTAGGGTTTTCGGATGTCGAGCTTCAGAAAGATTTCATTCTTGCTTCTGGGTCAGTTGTTTCAGTCTTTGAGGCAATGAAACTTGAAATTATATTTAATATAGGTCCACTTCTAAGTGTATAGGTTTAATTGGAATTTAATTCTCCTATGTAGGCCTCTCTAGAATATTGTACCCTAGATTGGTATATAAGGAAGTCTTTCTCCTCTCATTATCCAAAATCTATGCATAATCTATTGAATTATTCAAGCATTCAAGCACCTTCAAGCATTCAATTCATCAAGGAGACCCATTGGTAGCCATTGAAGGATTCAAGCTCTATGGAGCCCTCTTGTTGAAGATTTCTTCATCCACATCCATGCAAGCCTCTTCCTATTTCAAGATCCATTCAAGATCGCTGTTAAAGATCTAAAAGAAATTGATTTAAGACATCCTACATTCTACATTCTACATTATACATTCTACATTCATTTGGTGCATACATACTTGTGGATCCAAGGATTTGAATCCTCCACAAGGGTTTCTATACAAGAAAAGTGAAATTGTTTATTTGCTTTGTTTATTTATGAAATTTCAATTATAATTTAATTTTAATTCCAAAACCGGGGTTTGACCAAGGAAAACCCTCCCCCCAAAAAATAAGACCATTTTTCTTGTAGGTACAGGTACATGACAACAAATTTAAGAGCATATTTGGATACCCTTTTCGACAAAATTTTGGGATCCACAAACATAATTTTTGTCAAAGTAGTGCAGGTTGAGTTCAACATTTTGGGGTACAATTGTGCCCCCATAAAGAGGTCAAGCTCAACCCGACTCAGAAAATGAAAATATTTATGGGTTTTGTTTGTCTCTGCGTTTCTGTTCTAGATCCGATTGCAGAATTTCCTGAAACTCAACACAGATATCAGAAAACAAGCTCTTCCAAATATGCTATATTTCGAGGTTAGTAATTATCTTCCATTCATTTCAATTAAGGTTTAAATCAATTCGAATCTATTATATACTCTTCATCCATTATTCAGGAATATAAGGCTTTCTTCTTTCTTCTTTCTTCTTATTTCTGATCGATTGATGCATTTGTGCATTAACCATTTTCTTATGGTTGATCGAATTAGATCTTTCCTTTGTGAAATTTGAGGCTAGGAGGAGAATCTTATCTTCCCCCAAAACCTTAAATACATCAACATATATTTCTTCTATATACAATCATTTCTTCCTCTACATTTTTGTGAATCTTTAAATTATACACCAGGTAATGAAACTAGATTTCAATTTCTGGCAGAGAAATTGATGATACCAACCCATCAGGATCCTATAACAGAATCAACATGTGTCCTTGTTGGTCCTAAGTCCCCCTAGTACAATTATGTGTATACTTACCTACAAGACAATACCCTACTGCCCAACCTATGTAGTAACCAAAATAAGTCCCTTATCTAACAAGCGTCTAGGTACACCCTTCTCGCTAATACTTTGTATAGAATAAGTCTTAATGGAATGCTTTTAAGATTTCTCACTTCCATAGATTCCCAGAGAGCCTTATACAAGGTACATTCAGGAATTTTTGGGGCCCACGCATGTGGAAATAGTTTAGAAAAGAAGATCATCAGGATGAGATGCTATTGGCTAAATGTAGAGATAGATGCTCATAAATATGTACAAAGGTGCCGAACATGTCAAACACATAGAGATATTATTCACGAACCAACTCAAGAACTCTACCCCATCACTTCACCATGGCCTTTTTCAAATTGGGGATTTGACTTAGTGGTAAAGATTACACCCACATCCTCTAATGGTCATAAATACATAATTGCAGCAACATAATACTTTGCCAAATGGGTGGAAATAATTCCTCTTACAAACATCCCTGGTAAACAGATTTTCATGTTTATGCTAAATCAAATCATTTTTCTGTATGGGATCCCTCAAACCATACTCACTAATCACAATACACCTTTTCAAAACCAAGATGTCGCCGATCTCTGTGAGAAGTTTCTAGATAAAAAAGGTATCTCTTCATTGTACTTGTCCCCAAGTGAATGGACAAGTTGAAGCCACTAGCAAAACAATCCTGAAGATCTTGAAGAAAATAGTTAATGAATCTGGTCAAGACTAGCATTTGCAGTTTAGTCCCACATTATGGGCATATAGAACAAGTGTGAGAAAACCTATAGGAGAAACTCCCTTCTCCTTGGTATATGGATCAGAGGCATTCCTACCACTCAAATTTTAAATCCAATCCCTCAGAATATCACTGAAGAATATCATATCAGATGAAGACTACAGAGTTGCTAGACTCAGTGAACTGGAAATATTAGATGAGATATGCCAAAACGCACTAAATCACTTACAAGGATATCAGAATCACCTTAGAAGAAACTATCATAAGAAAGTTAAGCCACGTAACTTTGAGGTAGGAGATCTCGTCCTCATGGAAAATCATAAGAATCAATCAAAAAGAGTTAAACCAGGCAAGTTAGAGCCTAATTGGCTAGGACCATACATCATCATCACATCATGCAACAATGGGGCATATCAACTGGAAACTCGAGAAGGAGATCAAATCTTGGGTTATATCAATAAAATGAACCTCAAAAGGTTCTATTCCTGAGGTCTCAGGGTCAAAAGAGCATATCTAATGATCCTGAAAAATATAAAAATAGAAAAAAAATCAAAAGATAAAAAAAGTTACCTTGGTGAAAACCTGGAAAACAAGCACCTTGGCGACAACAAAAAAAAATGAAAAAAAAAGAGAAAAAGGTAAAGAGAAACAAAATCACCCTCTCTATGAAAACCTGGCAAATAGGCACTATTGGGCAGGTACCTTGGTGAAAACATGGTAAATAGGCTCCAAGTGTTAAGGTCCTGCTTCGCCATCAATGAACTCAAAAAGGTTAAAGCTTGTGCCCCCACATGCAATATTGAGTACCCAAGCTTATTATAGAAGCGCAATCCTATTTGAGACATCACTCTTATCCATGGCTTATGTTGGCTCACCAAAATAGGAGGCAATTCTTAAAAAGTCCTGAAAAAAATCGTAAAAAATCCTTAAAAGTCTTGAAACAAATCTAAAAAAATCTAAAAGTTCTGAAAAATCCTAAAAATAGAAAAATTTCCTAAATAAAGCAATCATAAAAAAAATGAATATTGCCAAAGCTTAGCAATAAATCATCTTTGTCATCAACAACTGAATGACGATCAAACAATCAATCAAATGTCAAAACTATGAGCTTCAAAAATTGGTAATGGAATCATATGACTCATCTTTATTAATAATCCAATCTGTCATCAATCGAATGATTCAATGAATCATCAATCAAACTATCAATTGTCTTAGACAGTGACATATATACTCAAAACTAGACAGATTGGTCTTATATGAGTTGATAAGGCATATTTATGCCATCTTTTTAATCCCAAGGATAGTTTTTGCCATGTCATATTTCCTAGTTTCATTGTACTTTTCTCCAAAATAATCTGTTATCTTTATGATATTAAGTGGCATGGAGCCACGAAGACATCTTATATGTTTTCAAGACTTTGACGTGCATACCTATCCATAAATGTTATATTAAATATGATGATTATGTGGTTATGTTTTATAACTAAATATATGTTTGAATGAAAATGTATATATGTGTAGGTCTGGTTTATTTTATCTTGGATGTTTGTATTCTAACACCTTGGTGCAGATCATGATAAGTAAAGAAACACGACCGAGTAAATACGCCCATGTACTGGATAATTAGACCCAGTCTTGTAGCGAGTCGATCGATGAAGGAGTTAATGCAAATCATGTTGCAGTTGCAAGAAGATGAAGATGGCAGAAACTTAACGAGGATCATGTCAAGAAGTTGTCCTACTCTTTCAAATATCTAGGAAATAGTGAGAGGCTAGATCTATTCTTCTTTCCTATTGCAAAAGTTCCTTTCCAACTATTCAGGATTTCTCTTTCCTGCTTTCTATATGTATAATAAAGTCTCAGGTTGTTTAATGGTGTGAGAAGTTATCTATTAGATGTTTTTCCTTTAAATAAAGCCCCACTCCTGCGTGAGAAGGGGGGAATTGTTAGTTTTCAAAAGATATAGTTTTTATTCTATTATTTTCCATCTTTCATGAATACAATTGTACTTCATTCTTGAATCAATGATAATAAAGTGTTGAGAGCTAATATTCCATAATTGAGTTTTGGTTACTCATCAAAGAGGGCCCACTTGGTGAGGAATCCACATTAGGTAGATTCATTTCTGTATTTTTCATTCCAATATCTTTCTATTTTAATTCTAAGTGTGAAATTTTTCCTGCAGCCAAAGCCACAGGTCATCTATTGCTTCCTGCAGCCAAAGTGGCAGAACAATTGAAACATTGTGATTTGGAGTTTCAAGATTTTCATTCTTCAAGATTTAATAATTTTGCATTCATTTCTAAAGAATTTTATTTCCTGCAACCATAGACTAGCTTTCTTTTCAAATCAATTTGTTTCCTGCAACAATAGCGTGGTTTGAGTCAATTCTTGGTGCATATATATTGCTGGCCCATTTCAAGTATTACGTCCCTGGAATGATAATTAAATGAGTTTTTATGATAAGGAAGATAGCTACTTGGAAGGATGCTCAATCCCCAAGTCTTGGTGATAGGCCTTGTTTTTTATCCATTTCTAAAATTGATCATTTTTTGTGTCATTATCAGGGACGGTGTCGAGCCTAGCATTAACTCGGCAATTTGTAGAATTTTCTTTAGTTTATGCTTTCATTCTCCTATTTTGAGTAAAGTAGAATTCACCTCCAAAAATTTCCCAACCAAATACCACAAAAATTTATTCCATTTGTATGCATAGAAGAAGAAGAGACGTTCTAGGAAGGTACTTTCCAAATCACCTCAAAAACAAATTAGGATAAATCTTTGTGCCAGAAGAAGAAGAAGAGGGTCATTTTGTGGACGCCATTGTAAACCTTCCTATTTCATCATCATCATTATCAACTTTAGAAGGTGACCCACTGGGCTATTACCTTCCTGAAGAACAACCTGAGTTTAATCCTTTTGCTGAAGCCTCGGCCAATCTGAGAATTCAATAACATGAGCATCAAGAAGACAAAAAACCATTGCCTTTAGTCATCTACCAGCCTCTGAATTAACCTTAAGGTCCATCCAGGATGGCGAATCCTCCTTCCTTTCCATTTCCAATCACTGATCAGTGTGACAACACTAATCTCAAGAATATTCCTTCTTCTTCCTTTCCCAAGTTTTATAGACTCATGACAGAGGACCCAGATACCTTTCTCTTTGAGTTTGATATCCTCTATCACAGTTATGACTACACTATGGATCCCCATAGGCTCAAATTTTTTCATGCAACTCTGAAGGAGTCTGCTTTGAGGTGGTTCATGGGCTTAGGTCAGGATATCATCCATGATTAATAAGAAATGAAGAGTGCTTTTTTGAGCAAGTATAAGGAGTACTACAGAGGAAATAATATAAGAGGGGACAACATTTTTAAGATGACATAGAAAGAGGATGAGATCCTGGAAGATTAAGTGTCAGGATTTTTGTTCAATCTATAGAAAAACACTCAGCATCAGCTCAACCAGGAGTCCCAACAATTACTCTTCCTAAGGGGTATTAATGAAGGGTGAATAGAACCATTGGACCTAATGGGGAAGGAGATATCACCCAATCTACATGGGATGATATCAATAAAATCTTCCTCAATTAATCCAGAGTTGTTGCTAAGAAAGGTCGGGGATATAGGGCCACTGGAAGAAAAACAAATGGCGTTAGAGCCTCACAGACAAAAATAACTCATCTATTGTCTGACTACAAGAAATATATCATCAATAACATGGCCACACAACTAGATACAATGTAGACAAAGAAGAAGCATGATGAGGTAGAAGCTATTCTGGTAGAATTTTGTCCCCATTGCAGATAGAAGAAGAGAGATTGTCAGTGCAAGCTGGTGGTTAATCTGGAGGTTGCTCAGTTGCCCACTAATTGCAAGCAAGTTGAAGGAGAAGGTTACCAAGTATTCCTTTATTGCTCAATGAAGACCATAGGCCCAATGACAAGGTATGCCTTGAGATCCTCTTACATTTACTAGTCCATTTTATAGTAATCAATGAAAACCTTCTATGAATAATCAGTACCCTCTTTGGAATAATCCTCAACCTCAGTGGCCAAATTACCCCAATCCTTGATGGAAAAATCCCCAAGGGAATTGGAAACAACCTCAAGGGGAATGAAAACCACCACAGGGTAATTGGCAGTAGAATCAACAATGGTGAAGAGGTCATCAATGGCCAAACTTGCCACAAGGATTCCTATAGCCACCTCCTCAACCATAGTAGGAAGCACTTTTGCCACCTCCTACAACCACTGCTACACCTCCACAGCCTACTCAACTTCTTGCCCAAACTCAACCAAATCCAAACAATAGGCCTCCTCCCCAGCAATAGAATGTCTATGTAATAGACCCTACCTAATACCATACATATGTTATAAATATAAATGATATCCATTTGTGATCAGGTACGACACTCCCTACTCCAACTCTTCTTGTTATCACTGATGTATCTGCAAAATAACTAAACCATCTCGTGGAGTCTCATACTTCTCCACAAGGCACAACCACACTGTGTGATGCACCTCAACAACCATCTCCTCCTTTCCCACAAAGGTTGCAAGCTGAAAATCCTAAGCCTTCTGAAGATGACTCTTTTAACATACTTGATCAACTCAAAAAAGTTCATGTTCAAATCTCATTATTTCAAGCTATCTAGGATGTGCCAACCTATGGAAAGGATATCAAAGAACCCTATTTCAAGAAACCTAGCCAAAAAAGAAAGGACCCCTAGACTATACATGTGTTAGGAAAACTTGCAGACATCATTCTTGGCAAGGTGGTTGTTCCAAAATATTCAGATTCTGGCAACCCAGTTATTGAGGTTACTATTAACGGGACAACCATCAAGAATGCTTTGATAGACCCAGGAGCAACTATAAATGTTATGACCAAATATATTATGCAACAACTCAATGTTACCAATTTTAGGAATACACCTATTGTCCTACAGCTTGTAGATAATTCTATGGTTAAGCCTAATGAGATGGTAGAAGATATAGTTGTCACCTTAGAATCATGGTCATACCCTATTGACTTCATGATACTATCCCCAAAATCCACATTGGGGGGATATCCAATCATTCTAGGAAGACCCTGGTTAGCCACTATTGATGCTTATATAGGTTTCCTCTCTATAGATATAACCATCTTAGATGGTCAACATACTAAGACATTAGCCTTATATCCACCTGCCCAACCACAAATGGAGTTGACCGCACCAACCTGGCCAGACATGGGGGAAGAAGTTGAGGTATTCCATTCAATAGTCCATTTAATGATGTTGGAAAGGAACCCTTTCCTGTAGCTTCAAGAAGAAGATATAGTGTTCACCAATATTCTGCAAAATCAGTATGGATTGAGTTCGCCTACTATAAATTGTTCATGTCCCCATCATAGCTCCCTACAGTCTTTGTATCCTAAATGTGATTTGTCTCCATCTCTTGCAGCTAAAAAAATTTACCATATGTTGCTTCCACATGAAATTTAGGCACCGTCCTTGTAAGATCCGTCTATGGTAGAGCTAAACAGGCAATTATAAGTCTCTCTAGGATGCTGCTTGAACACCAATAGTCATCTTAACATGCAACAAAAAAACCTCCTTAACTAAGCTATTAAAAGATCATACCACATATTTTGCATGGGATTATGAGGACATGAAAGGCCTAGATCCTAATTTGTGTACTCATAGGATATATCTCAAAGAGGAAAAAGACCATGTTAGGCAGTTTCAAACACGTGTTAATCCTGCATTAAGGGAGATAGTCAAAACAGATTTACAAAAACTATTTAGTGTTGGTTTTATCTGATGACATGTAACTGATTGAATGTTTGACAATGTTAAGTTGAAGATAATGCAAGGCATTAAATCAGTTAATGTATTGTATTGTCATTGATGTCAACTTGATATCATATGTACACTCATGTACATAATGCCAAAGAATTTAGAGAATCAAAGGAACCAAGTCTATGCTATTAGTAATGCATACAAATCAAGTATTCACTAAGTGAAAAACAACATTGATGGAGTGCACCTGATGGACAGAGAAAAAGAACAAAGTCACAGTAATACCTGACAAAGAAATGCACATCACTATCGACGAGCAGAGTCGTAGTGTTGCCCGACGAGCAAAGAAAAGAGTAACCAAATGGAAGAAAATACAGTGTTTCCTGATGGATAGAGATCACGAAGCTAACTGGAGTCTCGCCAATGAAACTGTCAATTGTCACCAACAACTAACTGCAAAGGTGACTGACATAACAGAGAGTTTAGAAAACAAATAAATATCTAGCTGGAAGAGCTAAATATAGACTTAACTAGTTGTCTACTTTGTTTTATTCGATCAGAGATAAGTGATTGATTTAAAGCTGATTTGTACAGTTGGCAAGAAGATATCTATGAGACAAATCAGGAGTTATGCTTTAAATCTAATTGGCTAGATTGTTTTTCATGCCAAGAATCAAGAATCAAGAAACAATGAATATTATGTCTATATAAGAGACAAGCTTAATTCATTTACAAGAGGGATTAAGGGGAGTGAATAAAAAGAGGATGCTAAAGAGAAACCAATGAAGAATAACTTCATGCAGTGCTGATCAAACAAGCTGAAGGAAGGGCTAAGGAATTTTGCAGACACTGACGAACAGTGAGCACAACATCACAGAGTAGAAAATATGGAGCACAAAGGATTGAATTGATACATTGGTCAGAGAGGTAATGTACTTAAATAGATCTAAAAATCTGCTATTCAAAGTTGCAATATGAACAGGTCATAATGTTTCAGTTTAACCATTGAAGCATCAAGTCTCTTAACCGAGTAGGACTTAACAATCTTCTATATATTGAGGTACATATCAAGGAGTGCCAAAAAGGTTGATTCATGAAAGTAGCATTGGATATGCCCAATGCCTATTGATAGTCTAAGAGAGAGGTTGATTCAAGGATGGCAGCATTAGATGCCCGATACTAAGTGACAACCTCTATGT
>MU227491.1:5227026-5247798 GCA_018584345.1 Thuja plicata | reverse complement strand
ACCCCCCCCCCCCCCCCCTCAGTCATTACTAACATTATCTACCCCATCTCAAACATTCAGTGGGTCTCTCCTTTAGTTATAGTCCCTAAGAAAGGAGGAAAGTGGAGGGTATGTGTGAAGTACAAGGAGCTAAATAATGCTACCAAAAAGGACCACTTCCCTCTTCCATTCATATATCAATTGTTAGACTCCTTAGCAGGCAAAAAGTATTTTTCATTCCTTGATGGGTACATTGGGTATAACCAAATAAGGATTATTCCTAAAGACCAATAAAAGAATACCTTCACATGTCCATGGGGAACCTTTTCCTACTTAGTCTTACTCTTTGGTCTTTGTATTTCTCTCACAACCTTTCAAAGGGCAGTCATTAGTATCTTTGTTGATATTTCTAATAACTGTATGGAAATATACATGGATGCTTTCATTACATATTGAGAAACCTATGAGGAAGCTTTGTCTAACCTTGGTAAAGTTCTTCACAGATGTGAGGAACATAATCTATCCCTGAATAATGATAAATTATTTATGATGATGCAAGAGGGGGTAGTGCTAGGACATTATATATATTTTGTTGGCATTCAAGTTGATCCTGCTAAAATAGAGGTCATCATGAACTTGCCCACACCAACCAAACAAAAGGATGTCAAAAGTTTCTTAGGAAATATTGGTTACTACAGAATATTTATCAAAGACTTTAGTAAAATGTCCATCCCAATGTATTCCCTACTTACAAAGGATTCTGAGTTTGTATGGAACACCGCTTGTGATGAGTCCATCCTATGGCTTAAGTTTGTTCTTACTCAGGCACCAATTCTAAGGGAACCCAATTGGTCATTGTCATTTCATATTCACACTTATGCTTCTGATTATGTTGTGGGAGATATTTTGGGGCATAAAGAGGATGGTATTGAGCATGTAATTTATTTTATCAGCAAAAATTTTAAGCGACCTGAGTTGAACTACACAGTCACAGAGAAGGAACTCATGGTTTTCATTTATGCCCTTGACAAGTTTCACCACTACATCACTGGATACTAGATCTATGTGCACACTGGCCATGCAACAATTAAGTATTTGACTAACAAACCTACTATCACAGGGAGGTTAGCCATATGGATTCTACTGCATTAAGAGTTTGATCTCACGATAGTTGATAAACCAGGGCAAGCTAATGTAGTTGCAGATTTCTTGTCATGGTTGCAACATGTTGATGGTTCTCAAGTCATTGATGACAACTATCTTGATGATCACTTGTTCTCCATCTCAGCTAGTATACCCTGGTATGTAGACATTTCCAATTACTTAGCATCTAACAAGGTACCTCCACACTTCTTATCCAAGGAAAAGTGACTTCTCATAGAGAAAACTTTCAATTTCTCTTGGATTACCAACTTCCCATTTTATACTGGACCTTATCAGATAATGATACAATGTGTGAGGGAGGATGAGACCTATGATATCCTTCATGCCTTCCATGATGATCCATGTGTAGGCCAATTTGCAACAAAAAGAACAACAATGAAAGTCTTAACCATTGGTTACTACTGACCAACCTTACATAAAGATGCATCAAAATATACTATAAAGTACAACAGATGTCAAAGGATGGGCCACCCTACAAATTCTGACAAAATGCCTCTCTTTCCTCAAGTGGTAGCTACTCCATTTGACAAATGGGAATTAGATTTTGTGGGACTGATCAACCCTGCATCCAATGATAATTCCTACATATTAGTTTACACAGATTATGTGACTAAGTGGGTCAAGGTTCAAGCATTGAAACATGCAAGAGACAATAAGGTTGTTGAATTACTATATGAGGAGATTTTCACAAGATATGGTATTCCAAGGGAGCTGGTCATCGATCAAGGGGCACAGTTCACATCAACTCTGAACACAACATTGATGAATGAGTTTAACATTCATCATAGAAATTCAAGTCCACACCACCCCCAGGCCTATGGCCAAGAAAAGAACACCTATAGATAAATCAAGGCAATCTTGACCAAAATAGTCCAGATTGGATCAGCGGGCTTCACGAAGTTGTTTGGGAATACAAGACAACCTGGAAAATAATGACATGATTCACACCTTTTGAATTGGTGTATGGGAAGTCTACAATGATTCCTATAGATTTTGAGCATAAGAAATTATGCACATTAGTGGAGATAAATATGGATCTTCCTATGACCCAGTGAGAATGACTCCTGTAGCTCAATACTCTAGATGAAATGTAGAAATAACAATGCAAAAATAACACTACAACAAACATATATAGTCCAGTTATAGTGAAAGAAATGACATGATTCTCACATACAAAGAAAAATATTTGCTCTTGGTGACTGGGCTCTACTCTATGATTCATGATTCTAGGAAACATAAGGTAAGTTAACTTCTCATTGGATGGGGCCTTATGAAATAGAAAAAGTTTTTGACAATGATGCAGTTTAGTTATCCACATCTGACCCTGTGCGTTTCAAGCTACTGGTCAGTGGACATAGACTTTGTCTGTACCATAAACCTCCTACATCTGAAGTACCTCCTACATCTAAGCAGAATATTCTTTCGCTCCACTCTCTATAATCCTCTTTCATCATACAATTCATAATAACATTTCCTTTTTCCAAGGAAGCCACTCATTTCCATAATAAATCCTTTTTATTCCATCTCACCTCATATCTCTTCCACATTACTCATCTTTCCACCTCATCATTACTTCAAAAGATCTACATTTCTAGGCATACGTTAGAAAATCTTTTCCAAATTTGGGCATTCAATGGTAAATCTTTTCCAGGTACGCATACGCATTTATTATTATTCAATAAGCTTACTTTTTATTACATTATTATAGTTAATTTATGTTTAATATATAACAATCATTCCAACGTCACGTCCTTTTCTCATGCATGTGAGGACACCTGCCAACTTTTTTTTAGGGGGTGGGATTTTTATTCTTTCTTTTCACTACCATTATTATTTGAGCTTCCATTATTATTTGAACCATTGTCCTTTTTCATCACACTTTCACATCCATTCTTGAGATTTGATGTGACAATCTCCACATGAGAAGTTGTCCTTGCCATACTTGTTTTAAACTCTTGTTTTATAATTTATTTCAAAAATAAACCTATCTCTACCAAAAAATTTGAAATCTCCTACCAAAGAAATTTGCAAATTCGCTTGTCACACAAATTTCTAAGCATTAGCAGAAGGCGAATCGAGAACAACTGGTATCTATTAGAGCAGGATTTAATGAGTTGTGTGTTTTGAAAATGGTTAGCATTGGCAATGTTACAATTTCACAAAATGGGAGGTCTGCCTATATGACATGAGTTAGTCAACCACTTGTCCTTGTTGCAAGACCTAATAAGTGTTCAGATGTTTAATAATGTTGGCTGGTTGACATATTTTCTTTGTTTGAATGGCTATGATGAGGAAATATCAATAGAATTTCTCAAAAATTTGAATAATAGTGAATCCTAGGTAAAGGGCCTAAGAGTGGACACTATAGAGACAAGAATTTTTGAAGTTTTAGGGCTTCTCATTGTTGGTGAAGCATTTCCTTATGGTCATGATGCATGGTAGGTGCGGGCTAAGTTCACCATTCCAACAAACCATGCACTTAAGGTGAACAATCAAGGAGCCAAAAGATTGTCCCTACCTTGTTTATATCCATAGCTTGCAGTACATGTCATCGTGTATTTGAATTTTGAAGGACTTTTTCATTCTTTCATGTAGTACATTTCAAATTGATCAGTCGTTTATGACATGGTCAAATTATGAATGTTCCTAAATTCCTTTATTCCATGCTAAATATGAGTTCAGAGGAGGTTAAGAAGGGATGACAAAATATTGTAACCCACTAAGGGTTGATTAAACTTTTGGTGGAAATATCTTTAAGAGATGTGTCTCCCATGAACTGGGAAGAATTTGTTTTGGCACGATAAGTGTGGTTAAACGGTGGAGAACTTGAGCTGAGGGTTCATGAGGAACAAGAAAATGTTCCAGCATAAACTTCATCTCTAGTCCATGAGCCCTCTACTTCCAAACCTTCCCCTAAGGAAGAATAACAATAAACTAGGGCATCGAGAAGTTTGAAACCTAGTATTGAAATAAGTGAGCATGATATTCCTACAGCTTCACAGGATCTTGCAACCATTAAGGGCAACCAACAAAAATATAAGGGGAAAGGAAAAATAAAAGAGGATGTATTTGAGAAAGAGGTATTAATCACTCTTGATTCCAACCCTACAAGTTCCAAAAGGAGGAAACTTGATGATAATAATCCCCCTTCTCCTGCGACTATTACTTTCAAGGATACTCCTCCTACTCTTTAGTTTCCTGCATTCACTTCTTCAAAGAGGAAAAGTGTTCCTAAGAAATGACATGTAGCCACTGCGAAGAATCCTCTGAGAAGAAGTGGCCAACTTTGGATGCAAGGATAGTAACACATGATACCACTCCCAAGGCCATGCATGCAAATGTTCCATAAAATCCTATATAGGAACTCCTGATTGATGAACCCCAAGTAAAAATTGATATCCTAATCCAGGATATGGGGGAAAAGGATCCTGCAACTACATTTCCTAAAGAATTCATAAATCAGAAAAGGGAAGGGGAAGATCAACCCCTGTTCAAGAAGAAATCCATCCCTTTTTTCAAGAAGAAAGCCAAGGAGAAACATTGTGGTTGCCAAAGCTGAGAAGTTAATAGACCATAGTGATTCATTATAGATAATATTATGGCAACCTTCATCTACACATGACCCAACAGAACAACATGATGGGAAGGGCCCAAGAATAGGACAAACAAATGAGGAAAATGTTACACACCATTCTCTATCTCTAGATTTTTATAAATAGATGCAATATGAAAAATCTATGTGGGAGATAGAAAGGAATGAGTTAAAGAAAGAAATAGATAGACAGAAGAAGGAACTACAAAATGTGCAATTTAGATTAGATTCAGTGGTAGAGTTGATTTCCCAGATAATGGAATATAGACCACCCTAAAGGGTATATGCATTATGTATGGAGGAACAATTTCTTATGTTTAAACTGATGAAAAATATCAGAGGCCTAAAACCAAACATAGTCTCACCACAAGAATTTGTGGCTACTTATGAGGGGCACCTGATTCTATCAGGAATTTTCTCTGTGAATTGTACTTACATAAATATGTTGTTCCTTCTGTTACTAATTGGAATCCATTACAATTTATTGGAGATGTGCATTTTCCTACCTTGTTGTCATGGGAAAGAAATGAGATCAACTATGGAAATCAGTTATGGAAATATAGGGGAAAAGAATAGGTAGTTAAGCTGCCACTGCGATCTAAAAATGGTAAACCCAAAAAAGTGTATTATGATTGGCTAGAGATAGTCTATGGGTTTCATCAACCAGTATATAGAGAGAAAATATTAGGTCGCGGGAAATAGGTTTATAAAAGTATTGAAGAACTTCCCTACCATGAGGGCCAAAGAGAATCAAAAGGCCTTATGTAGAGATGGGGTAGATTGACAATGGCACTAAGAAAGTTTGAACCACACAGCCTAATCAATTTCAAGGCTTCCATAAAGAGGTTTCACTAGTATATTCACTTAGACAAACAAATAAGGCCAAAATTTTGGCTTCCTCTTACCTTCTAGCCACCTCTTCTCCTGTGACCATTATACAGTTGTATAGACAATAAAAAAATGATCAACAAGACTAGTTGGAGGTGCAATCTTGAGCACACAAATGGTTTCTATTGGCACTGAGGCAGCACCAGTCGAGGTGAAATAGACATGGGGATTTTAGAATGCTTGCCCAGATTTGCAATGTGACAGTGCCTGAGGATCGACACTAGCTTTCGTAGGGGGCAATGATAAGGCATATTTATGCCATCTTTTTAATGCGGAGGATAATTTTTTCTATGTCATGTTTCCTAGTTTCATTATAATTTTCTCCAAACTAATCTATTATCTTTATGATATTAAGTGTCATGCAACCATGAAGACATCTAATATGTTTTCAAGACTTTCACATGCATACCTATCCATAAATGCTATATTAAATATGATGATTATGTGGTTATGTTTTATAAGTAAATAATTGTTTAAATAAAAATGTATGCATGTGTGTGTTTGGTTGATTTTATCTTGGATGTTTGTATTCTAACACCTTGGTGCAGATCGTGATAAGTAAAGAAACACGACTAGGTAAATAATCGTGTACGCTGGAAAATCAGACTCAATCCTACAACAAGATGATCGATGAAGGAGTTAATGCAACTCATGTTGTAGTTGTGAGAAGATGAAGGTGGCAGTAGCTTACTGGGGGATTAGGTCAAGAATTTATCCTGTTCTTTGGAAGATCTAGGAAATAGTGAGAGGCTAGATCTATTCTTTCCTGTTATGACAATTCCTTTCCTACTATTCTGGATTTCTCTTTCCTGCTTTCTAGATGTATAACAAAGTCTCCGGTTTTTTTATGGTGTGAGTATTTAGATGTTAGACATTTTTCCTTTAAATAGAGCCCCACTCCTACATCAGAAGGGGGAAATTGTTATTTTTCAAAAGATATAGTTTCCATTCTATTATTTTCCATCTTTCATGAATACAATTTTACTTCATTCTTGAATCAATGATAATGAAGTGTTGAGAGCTAATATTCTATAATTGAGTTTTGGATACTCATCCAAGGGGGCCCACTTGGTGAGGAATCCACATTAGGTAGATTCATTTTTTTTATTTTTCATTCCTGCATCTTGTTTTTTTAATTCTAAGTGTGAAACTTTTCCTACAGCCAAAGCTGAACGTCAGTTGTTGCTTCATGCAGCCAAAGTAGCAGAACAATTGAAACATTGTGGTTTGGAGTTTCAAGAATTTCATTCTTCAAGCTTTAATAATTCTACATTTATTTCTCAATCATTTCATTTCCTTCAGCCATAGGCTAGCTTTCTTTTCAAAGCAATTTGTTTCCTGCAGCAATAGCGTGGTCTGAGTCGATTCTTGGTGCATATACCTTGCTGGCCCATTTCAAGTATCACATCCCTGGGTTGATAATTAAATAAGTTTTTATGATAAGGAAGATAGCTTCTCAAAAGGGTGTCCAATCCCAGAGTCTTGGTGATAATCCTAGTTTTTGATCCCTTTCTAAAACCGATCATGAGTCATCCATTCCTAAAACTAGACACATCCACAATCAAACATCAAAACCTAACCAATCAAGGAACAATAAACTATTGACTAGGTCTATCATGTCAATCTGTTATCAATTTATGTTTCATGATTATGATCTTATGGTCCTCAAGGATACAACTAAGTGATGAGAGTGGCTATAATAGATCATAATCTTGTTTTCTGTGTTTTTTGTTTATGGAGTGTTTCAATTCGATTCTAGGGCAATGACGATTGGGATAAATGTGGTAGGAGTTATCACGTATTTGGAAACCATGTAGTTCCATGATCTAAGATAACCCCTGGAAAATAATTGAACAATCCTTATATGTTATCTACTTGTTGTTGTCAGAGATTATAGCGGTATCCAGATGGTCAATAAATGGGTGCATTTGGTTCTCTTTCTTTTCATTTATCTACTTCTGGTTATCAAAGATCATAGTGGTATCGAGATGGTCAATATCTGGGTGCATTTGACTCTCTTCCTTTTCATAATAAGGTGCAATGATGAATAAAATTGGAAAGTATGGCAGCAACTTGGTTTCATCACTCATTCTTTCATTCAGTTACATAACTAATCTCTCACTAACTTTCTTCTAACTAACACATGCATATACTCAGACACTTTTTACATTTCAGTTTGCATCCATTCATTGCATAAGAAAACAAATAAAAAACAAGTGCATAATAGATCATATAATCAATGCATCCACCATCAATAACATCATAACTGACATAAGAATGCATTCATCATCATCATATAACAATTCACATTTTCAAAAAATTAATACTCATCTGACACATTTTTTGCTTAATTTGTTGAGGGGGCATATAGTCCATCTGTTGTCACTGGGGTAGGATCAAATCTAAAAAATATTTGACACAATGTGACATGCCGCATAGTATCAAAGAGGGGAAAATGCAGAAACCCAAAAATGGATAGACTTGCATCCTTAGATTTAATTACTATTTTCCTCTTTTAATTAATGGTTTTTTAATCATTAACTAATCATCTTATTTACTCTTCAGTTCCAAGAGGTAACTCCAATTCAACTCTTATGTTCTAAGAGGTAACTCCATTTCAACTCTTCAGTTCCAAGAGGTGACTCCAAATCAATTCATGAGTTGACTAAACCATCCCCTCTTCTCTTTAGTTAAGAGGTGGAGTTTACTGATTGCTTCTCTAGTTCCTTTTGATCTCATCCATCTCTTCTCAAGTTTTTGGGATCAAACTCATCCGTCCAAATCATTTTCCATATTCTATATAATAAACCCTTCTCAAACATTTGAAGGATCCAAGATTTCAAGCTTTGTGCACAATTACTCTACAGGATTCTTGTATGAAGCATCAAGCAAAATTATTATCACATTGATCTCATTTTGTCAACACTCCCAAGTCATTGACATTGCCAATACCAATACTAAGCACCATTCATCTAGCATTTCAGAAGGAGTAGAGAGAAGTAATATAAGCTTCAAGCATTGTGGTTTGCATTCATTTTTTCCCTCTATTTTTATTGTTATTTTATTTTCCATAGGTTTGTTCTTAGTATTTCCCCCATTGCAAATCGGTGCTACTAACCCTCGTTTGAGTTTGTAGGATTGGATCTATACAATATTTAGTCTTGATCATTTTTTATGTATACAATAAAATAGTAATAAAATACTAATCAAATGATCAATCATCAATAAAACACAATAATCCAATGTCCAACATCAATCTAGGTCATTGACTAAATCAAACATAGTCAAAGAAATTCAACAATCTACTGAATCTCCTGAAATCTACTTCGCTCGGGGTCGAGACATGACACAATTGATAAGTACATTTTTATTATTGACCTTTGGTACCTATTTCCCCACTATAATTTTCATCTTTTGTTTCTTGGTCCTTTTATGCATGCTTGTTTGTCCATTGTCTTTGATCTTGTCTATCAATTTCAAATTAGGAGTCTAAGAATTAGGCTTTCATTTCCCATTTTTAGCAACCACAATTTCTAGTATCATTGCCATAACAATGTTGAATTTTATCCTTGCTTTTTGGATATGATTTGTGCACTTGTCATGCAAAGAGAAACATAAACACATTAAAGGAGAAAGAAAGAGCAAAGTGATGCCATCAAAGGAATGCTCGAATTTGGTTTGCAATTTATTACTAATTTTGCATTTGTTTTTGATAGTCTTATTGGTTGAGATTATGACATTTACTAACATGATTGTAAAGGTTTTTGAGGTTGGATAATCACATGTATGTACTAATTATGTGATTTTCCTAGTCTACACCATGTTGGAGTAGATATCTAATGTGATAATCTACAACTTGCTATAAAAACTTCACGAAGAGACAAGTATTTTACCTGAAAAATGAAATTGTATTAAGATGTAATAATGTACAAGTATGCCTTACTTATAAAGGTAATGAATGAACTAGTAGGAAGAAGTAACAGTGTAACTGCCAACAACTAACATCAAATGCACTGGCATTATTAAATAATTTATGCGCCTAATATAAAACTAATTATCTAATAAAATATTATGTTGCTTGCATAAGTGAAACTTAAGCACAAGAAAATGGATAAAACCTCACTTATACCAGTGTAGAGGATATTCCAATCCAATAACCAACCAAAATCCTCCAAGTCTCACTCACTAATCCCTTCATAAGAAGAATAAATCTCTAAATACTTAAACTCTTAGGAGTTTGCATCCTCTTCAAGTGAGGATATGCTACTCAAGAAACCTACTCTTGTAGCCAAGACAAGAAACCAAAAATTGGTATAGTCTTCTAATGTTTCAAAAAAAAAGAAAAAAAAAAAGAAGCCCTCCATTGATATAGAGAAGAAGGAGAAAGATTAATTTTCTCCTATAAAAGAGAAGAAAAAGAAAGAAATTTTTTCTCCTATTATTGAAAAGAAAAGGAAGGACAAATCTTCTCCTCATACATAGAAGAAGAGAAAATAAAAATCTTTTTCCTCCTCGGAGGAGATGAAAAATTAGAAGTCTTCTCTTGTTTTAGAAAATAAGACAAAGGATAAATCTGTATGTAGGATAGAAAAAATAAAGTAGTATAATCTTATCCTACTACAAGGAAGAGAAGGCAATCTAAATTCTCTCTTAAAAGAAAAACAAGCCAATTTTTTCCTTGCTACAAAAAAAGAAAATATCATATTCCCATGTGTTGGAAAAATTGAAAGTGTCTATCTCCTCTCTTGTGTTAGACAAAGAAAAACCTATTCTCGTTTCTTTTTCTAAAAATTCAAAGAAATAGAAAGATATTCATATTGAAACTAAAGGTGAAAATACTGTTAAACAAAAAAAGGATGTATTAAGGCCTTGAAGAAGTCTCGTTAGTTGAAAATAAATGGAAGTTCCAAGAAGATTGCATCCTTAGGCCAAAAAGCATTTATTTTAGAATCAAAGTCCAATTCTGAAAGGGAAGACATGTTTAGGAAATTTTCACTTTAGGCTCAAGATATAACCCCATCTAAAAAAAATATGCATTCATTTGAAAAAATTATTCTTGATATACTTGAGGGGAAGAGTCATAAGAAACCTTGAAACCAAAAGGTAGCGTGAAGGGGAACATGAAGTAGATATGCAACAAAAAAAGGACCAATTTTTTTAAGTCAGCATATAGGTGCAAGATTATGGCTTGGAAATAGCGACTAGAATGGAAAAATTAGTAGATATGATTTCCCAAGAATCTAAATAAAATATTAAATATGAATAATAAAAATATAATCATGCTACTTATACCTCCCAGATTTCTCCAATACTCTCCTCGCTAAAAAATTCCTTGAAAATTTGGAAATAAGTGCAACAATTAAAATTGTACAATAAAAAATGGAAGGAAGAGAAGGAGAAGATGAAAAAGAATTTTGAGGAAGAAATGTAGGCAAAAAATAAGGAAATTATTAGGCTAAGTAGTAAGATAGATCAAATGGATTCCATGGTGCATGAGTTGTAGACCGTGTGCAATGACTTAATCACTGTTTTTAAGGGAGCAACTTCTTAGTTTCTAGTTCATGTAGTTGTACATTGACTTACCTTTCTCTTTGATTATCTCTAGATAGTTCTTCAACATTTTCAACTATATAGCCTTGAATTAAAGCTTTCTCTCTATGAGTTTTACCTGCATAATTATGTAGTGCTTTATGATGCAAAATGGAATCCCCCTTATCTATGTAGGAGATTTTTAATTTAGGGCATTGTCCTCATTTATATAGAATGAGTCTAATATGGGGAGACAAATGAGGGACTATAGAGAGTTGGATAAATTAGTTACATTACCTTTGAGGTCATGATCTACCAACCCTGACAATATACTTAATACTTGCTTGTCATCCTTATGAACATACTAGATATTCAATAGAAGGTAATGACATAAAGGTGAGGAAAACTCACAATGTTTAGAAGGGTAACAAAAACTACATGAAGGTCAATCTTAGAATTTTATGCCTCAAGATGGTATGAATTGACTACTGAATTGAAGAAAAAGAAACCATATCCGCTATAGAACTGTCATGCAACAATAAGGAGAGATGGGAGGTATATAAGACTTACTAGGACCATGAGGTGTAATTGTTACCACTATTTTTTTTGGTAACTCGAGGTATCCCCGCAACCCAACCCAACCCAACACCCATTTGGGGTGATTTGAGGCAAGACTAGTCCTTGGGGATGTACCAAACAACCTACATGCTTGATATGCTAGGTTAAATATAGGCCTTGGAGTTAAAACCAAGACCAATGGGGATAAACCCCATGACCCAAGCGAACTATGCTAACTAAGTAAGGCTTAAATGGTTTGTGGTATACCAATTGAGAATTGAACAGTAGTTGATGTGTAGCACCAAGATCATTAGCCTAATACTATACCTCATGACTCGCCTTCACACTAACTTGGCTACACACATGCCCTTGTTACCACTAATTTTTTAGCCACCATAGTTGTGGTCATATATGTCACATTGACAAGGTGGTGTCCCATATAGTAGAGAATAAAAATATGCTAGGTGGAAGAGATTGGAGAAAGGAAGAGGATTCTACTAGAATCTATTAACTCAGCACTTGGAAATTATTACACCTTGGAACTTCAAGGAGTTAACTCTTATGCAATATCAAATTCCTTTTTTTGCTTGGGGACAAGTGAAACCTTAAGGTGGGGGGCGGGGTGACGATGACCATTTTAATGACTTTTTCATTTTTCTTAATAGACTTTTATTCTTCAATTACTGGTAACTTTTACTTTAAAAAGTATCACTTTCCAAGTGATAAGACTATTTTATAAGTAGTGAGTGTGTTTAATTTTGAATAATATATAATAGATATATACATCATTGTGTGTGAAAATGTGATGGAATCATAAGGTTAATATTTAGCTGATAGGCTTTTACTCCCAAGTGAGCTCGGCATCGTACGTCCCATTTATTGTCTCACATGTGAAACCTGTCTCACGCACACCCGGTTTTCTGGAGCGGTTTTGACAGAAAAATGGTTTTAGATTATGTTGTCTGGCATATTGTGTGGGATGTTGGATTTTTAATATTTTTCACATCACGGTCAGCATTGTCAACATCCAGTCACACCGTCCTCTTGCCAATCACCATATGCAGACAATGCTTGAGCACTCTATTGGCAACCATGTTAGTACAGGGCATGATGTCGAGCAATCACTTCATTGGTGTACTACATCACACCTACTCATAAGCTATCTGAAATCTCATGTCCAATCCTTTGTGATTTCCTTTCAAATTTCAACAAAGATACCAGTAATGATATGGACGACAATATTATTTCTCATTGTATGATGATTTGGATGTAGATTTTAAATAGCCAAATTTGTTTATTTTTTGGTACATGTTTGAAGTATAGCGCAGCGATAGAAAATTTACTAGTGCCAAGCAATGTCAAGTGTAAGAGGAATAAATAAATAGTGCATTGTTTTTGTTTCATTTTGGAAGCCAAATTTACAAAACAAGCAGCAGTGATATATTTTGGATATTGTTATAATGTGTTTTTGTAGAGAATAGCATCTGGCTGAATCCATGAGCCTCTAAGAAATATTTTTTTTTTAAATAACTTTTGAAGTTTTCAAGCTAACATGATTCCCAGGAAAGGTGAAATTTATCCCGTGCAAAATTTTAGGGCAGTATATTTTGTTGGAATTTGAAAGGAAATCACAAAAGATTGGAAATGATGATTCACAACAACTAGAGGCAACTTTAAAAACCTACATAAAAAAAAAAAGTATACAGAGAAATGAACATGTTGGCAGTTTCCATGGATACCTACTCCCCGTACAATCATTTTCTTTATAAAACCAATGAGTCCGGTCAAGCAGTTTCCAAGGATTCCTTCTCCCGTTCAATGACTTTCTTCATAAAAACCAATCAATCATGTCTACAATGCATTATACTTCAAACCCACATGTTTACTAATTAAATATTTTCCAGCAAATCAATCCCAATGAGAATACTTCGTAATTCTGCAATTAAAAAAATAGAAAGTGCTTTGAACAAATATTTATTTTGAATTACTATAAATTTGATATTCTATGAATGTTGTTCATTGTTAGCAATGGCACCTTTATATGGATTTGCACGATGTAGGTATGGAAAGATGGATATTTTTTATGAATAGGTCATTTCTAATATATATAATTAAAATTATACTATTCATTAAAAAAATAGTTTGGGTTGTAAAACTATTTCATGAGAAATCTAACTGCAACACAAAGACATAGGCCAAGCCAAAAAATATAACCAAACGGTTGCATTAAGTAGCTAATCCTGTTTATCCTATACATCAACTGGAAAGATGGATATTTTGTTTGATAAACTAGAAGGAAAATTTCTCTTTTAAAAATTAATAAAAATGTAGTGATAAGTAAAATGAATGTATAATTTTGTTTTAAAATTTTAATATAAATAGGGCCTTGGCCTTTTAATTCTTGTCTTTTGCATTATTGTTTTTATTATTATTTTTGAATGTGATACTTGATTAATTAATATTTGAAGAGAGCTTTTTTATATTTATGATAATATATTTTATTACATTAATTTGAATTGGTTCACCTTCTGAATTGAAAAGTGTTTATTAAGGTATTAATAAAATTGGAGTCCTCAAATTTTGATGCTTTATTTCATTTTTCAATTTATTCTTTTAATTTTAATTGTCATTTTGTTGAGCCTTTATGATTTTACATAAAATTATGTAATAATTGATCACCCTTCCCTTCTCGTTAATGTTAAAGTACAATTATTTAAAATTGTTTGGCCTGCCTATAATATCTATATATAATATCTATATGTAGGTTTCTCAAGAACAATAATGGATTTATCAATACAAAATGATCAAACGTTAAAATTTTAAAAAAATTACAATATTTTATTTAAAAGCTAATTAATTTGTATTCATAATGTATGAAAAACTTATATCTATTATTAAAAAAATTAATATATTCTTAAAAAAATTGTTTTATTCAAAAGAAAATATATTTTATAATAATCATTAAAATGTATATATTATAATGAAAATAATATATAAATTAAATAGTCGTAATTATTTCAATTAAATTGTTTATTATTATTTCTTTATTTAGTTCAAATAAAAAATATACATTATTTAAAAAATATTGAAGTCTTATCCTATCATATTTGAATAGTTCTTATATAATATTTGTTATAAGTAATAAACCATATAGATAATTTTTATTACAAATATCAAATTGGCTTTGGTCTTAAAAGTGACCTAAACACTAATATACTTCATATTAAAGCTTTCAAATTTTAGATTTTTTTAAATGAATGCAAGAAGATATAAAACTACTTTTAATTACCCATTACAATGTAGAGAGACAAACAATAAGTATGCTTCCATCTTCTAAATGATGTATGTTTTTCATTCTTCAATTTTGATATAATTTTAAAATAGTATGACTAGAAGACACCTTGTGGTTATCACAAGGACAATCCTCCTTGCCAACATGAGACAGTGTTGTTGTCACTTAAAATTTCATTTCTTACCAATTTTCCCCATACCAATTTTTTTCTCTCAATATTGTTAGTAACTAAGATGCACATGCTTTCTCCTCATTTTAAATGGTGCTTATTTGGAAGCTGATTTTAGATAGACAAGAATTATTTGCAACATTGATCTTAAGTTCTAGAATCAATTATAGAGGAAAATCATGCATTAAATTTTTCAAGGAAAATAAATTTGACATTTTTATTTAATTCTACAATCATAGAGATCTTCAATAGAAGTAGCTTGTTTTTTAACACACGCTAGATTTGAACTATGCTTTGTATAGAAAGCAACATCTTCATTTTTGTATTGGTTAAATGCTATGTAGTAGCACTTTCACTTTGTTGAGGATATGAATTATATTTTTTAAGCATTTAGAAATCAGACAATGGATCATTCTGATTTGGTGCTCAGAAGCTTTCCTTTTCCTTTATATGTCACAGAGAATTATAGGATTTGGCATTAATCATGGTTTTGTATATTTTGTAACAATTGTAATTTAGACACCAGAGCTAAGGTGAACACCTTAGCTACTTTTGTGGCTAATATGCATAGGATTTTTGTATATGATACTTTTGTATCATTTGCATGATAGAAATGTATAAAGAATTTTGATCTCTATTGTATTCTTTGACTATAGTAGTTTGATAGGTCAAATATCTTATTGAATCTTCAACCTAAGTCAATAAATATTTATATTATATATGCTGATATTGGAACCCTAGAAGGGATATAAGGTACAATAGCAGATCATTCACATTACTTAATTAATGATATAACCATTGAAACTGCATATCCAAATAGTTTAAAATCTTAAAGAACTGAGGTATACATTTTTTGAACTATCTATTTATGAAGCACCATAAAACACATACTATTGTATTCACCCATATTGAAGCTTTAGAAAATTGATTCATGTACTTCATATACCCGATTACATAATTCAATGCTATTCAATTATGCTTGATTATTTAGAGACTATAGTGCAATCGAAATCTCAACTTCTCAAAGCTCTCCAATAATTGGTATGAAAAATCTACTATGTTCTTCTTTGATTAGAATAATGTCTTGCAATGCTTATTTATTGAAATATTTTTTGCAATGTTCTTGTGCTTTATTGTATACTGAATTTCCATATCTATTGGTTATATTTTGTTTCATTTAATTTATAGATGCTTGCTAGAAATATTTTTGAAACTATAGAATCAATTTTAAAAGTAGTAACTAATTATGCTATGGTTCTAGAATTTGTTAGGATTTAGGTTTGACTATTAAGGAGGGCATCAGATTAATATGCATGTAGCATTACAAGACAACCATGATTGTAGAATATGCCTAAATTTTGGATTTGTTGCTATGGTTTTATAATTTCTTGCAATCATAAAATCTTGTTCTCCATGCGTGCATATTTATTTTAAAGCAGATAATTTACAATCTAGGTTCTTAATGCAGATAATATTTTAAAGCAGATAATCAACAATTAATATAAGGGTGCACCTACCCAATTTAGGGCATAGTTAAGGTAGAGTGTCACTCTATAGATTAATCAGTATTCCTCCAATTGGGTATTATAGCTATTTTATTCAATTTACTGTATGATTTAGTTTAGCCACTCTATAGATTAATTAGTATTCCTCCAATTGGGTATTATAGCTATTTTACTCAATATATTTTATGATTTAGTTTAATAATCAGTTTGATAGTTTCATACCTCTTAATTACTCTAGCAAAAAGTTGAATCGTCTCACAAGAACAAATAACTATTGATTTACTAATAAGTTTTCATTATGATCCATAGTTTTTATTATTTTATTTAATCTTTTATCAATGAACACAATTTCATATTTCACTTAGAGTACATTTTCTTTTAAGTATAGACAACATTTTTTAAAACTAAACCAATAATTGTGTTGATGGTTTTAACCAATATCGTCCTTGTATGGGTGATGTATTTGTAATTTATATATTACACCTCCATTTACCGTGCGGGTAAAATTTGGACTTCATTACACAATTGTGTTGGACCATTATCTATTTATGCATCGTAGAGTAATCGCAGTGCCATAATTGAGTTATTTTTAATTGTTGAGTTTCTTGGTAATTGGTTATTTTATTATTTTTGGTAATTTGTGGCATAATGGTATTCCAAATAAATGGGATTGGTTTAGTTTGATCCAGGATGAGTAGGATTATTTTATTTATTTTTAATTTATTGTGTTAGTGGCTTTTTATTTTAGCCTTTTCCACTTTTGAAAAAAAGTGACTTTATATGTGGAAACAAAATTCAATTTTCCACACTTATGCATTTTAGAATTCAAAATTTCACAAAAACCCTCTTGAAGAGAATTCAAAATTTTGCTTGTTGGGAGTGATTGCTCTGATGAATTTTTGCGGGTAACAACTAGTTGGAACTACGTCGAGATTGCTCCACTTTGCAAAACATTT
Organism: Thuja plicata; assembly: GCA_018584345.1. Taxonomy (NCBI): domain Eukaryota; kingdom Viridiplantae; phylum Streptophyta; class Pinopsida; order Cupressales; family Cupressaceae; genus Thuja; species Thuja plicata. Next base: position 5,230,166 of record MU227491.1, on the reverse strand, counting down.
CTTTTGGTTTCATGGGGTTTTTCAATTTTATTTTCTCATTTGAGCATTTTTCGCCTTTGGTGAGGTAGAGACTTTGATTTCTCTCTTTATCCTTCATTTCTTGGATTTTGTTTATTGCATTTAGCTTGTAGGTTAAGAATTTGTATTTCCCCCATGTATTTGGTTGGAATTCATGCCTAATTGGATGTATGATATTGGAAATTTGATTTGAATGTGAATTTAAATTGTTATGATCCCCAAATTATTGTAAATGGTTGAAAATGGATTTTGAGTGTGTTTTTGTAGTTTTGGGAAATTATAAAACCGAAGGGTATCTTTAGTTTTTTTTTATTTTCAAAGTTTGATTTTTGGAGCTTTTTCCATGGCCTTCAATGACAATTTTAGTTTTGGACTGGTTGTTGGTCTATGGTGTGCTTTGTGGAAAGTTAAAATTTTGGGATTTTGATGGAATTGTTGGGTTGCATTGGTGATTTTATGAATGTTGGTGTTGAGACCGCATTCCTCGCATTAAGAATTATGCCTACTTTGTCAGGATCTTGAGAGACCCATACTCTTGGGTGAAACAATTAAGTGCTCCTTGATTTATGAGTGAAGCTAAAACCTTGATTATTTCATGGCTTGCGTTTATATCCCTTTCCTTTGCATTATTTATTTATTTTCCATGTGTTATGTTGAGATCACTTTGGATGTGTGGATGTATAGTGTTGAGACCTCATTCTCAAGCATAGTGGGCTATGCCTATAAAAAGATTTGAGTGACTCCTGCTCTTGGTTTGAGACCAATCGAGCTTACTTTGTCTCCGTCTTATTTAAACATTGAGTATTTTATTGCATTGTACTTTTATTGCTTGGGTGTTGCTTTGTTCCTCATTGTTGTAATGAGATGGTCAATTGGTGTAGAGTAGTGGAATGGAGAGGCTCTCTAAGGTGGGATGGGACACAAAGGGGTCTCCAGGGTAACCCTTAAAAATATTTCTTAATAAGAACTAATAACTAAATAAATAAATAAGGTAAAACATAATAAAAAGATTAAACTAGCATTATTACCATGTTTATCTAAGTGATATTGAACCAATATAGCCATGATCATGTACGAATATTGAGATTGCATATTCATGGCTATCTAAGTGATGTTAAGCTACCATAATAGAGCCTCTTTTATGAGAGAAGGATTACTAAAAAACACACAGACAACCATGTATCATGTGATGACACTCCATTCTTGAGTATCACCACTATACCTTTTTCTAGGCCTGTGTAGTGACCTTTGTGTACTTGTATTTTAGCATCCGTTGTCTGAGCCATTGCATCAAGATTTTTGTTCCACCCGCTAATTGTTGCACTTGTATGAAAAGTGAGTTAGCCTACTCTATTTTTGTGGATTATGTGTATTTGGGTCGTGTGACTATCTCCACAAGCATAGTGGGGTGGGCTGGAGGGTACCATATGGTTGGGTGGCGTGACATGTCACTGTTGGGGACTAGTATATAGGTGGTAGACTATTTCCAGTGATGTTACATTGAGCATTATGTGCTCTTCTCTATCTATATTAGTTTATTTTCATTTTTTATTGATTATATCAAGTGATTATGGCCTCAATCATGTGTATCTGGTATGCCTTAGTGTGGGGCAAATTACTTGATAGTCGTACATTGGAGTTGACAGGCTTTTTAGCTTTATTTTCTAAGATTTTGGAGTATCTTGCATATCAAAATCTACACCTACACTCAAGCTTCTGTTCTTATTAACATATTTGTCATGTAGAGTGGCATCTCTACCTCTCTAGTCTAAGACTTTTCTATCTTAGATATTTTGACAACTTTCAATCAACATCTACATATGACAAACTAGCGTATGCATACTTCAACATCTATGTTTTGCAATTTAGCATCTCCAAGTCTTTGGACTGAGATACTATTAGAAGTGAATTCTAGTGACCAATGCTTGTGCTTTGTGGCTTGGTGCCTATGAGAACCAGTGTCTCTACCTACTTCAGTGTCCCTACCTAGTTTTGTGCATTATTGATTCCTTGTAATTCCTTTAGTTATTATGTGTTCTTTACCTACTTTTACGATGGTTCTTATTAATTTTTTAATGGTTAGAAGGTAATGAACATGCATGCTTAATCATATCAAGAATACTTCTCTTTTGGTGTTTAAAATAAATCTCTTTTTAGATGGATTCTGAAGATTGATTAGTCTCCTCTATGGTTAGCCATGAGTAATTGCCGACTTATCTTCTTGTGGCTTGTTGGAAGTCATCCAAGTTGTTGTTAGGCCATCTTGATAATGTGTATATTTCATTATGAGTGTGTATTTGGTTTTTCATGGAACCCTCATAATTTTTTAACACTTTCTCTTCTGCATGATCATTTGATGATTGTTGTTATGTTTCTTTATTTTTTATGTAATACTCCTTAAGTTATGCACTTATGACATTGATGTCTATGCTAATGTAAAAAAAAACATTAGTACATGCATTACCCTATGTTTCAAGGTTTTCTTAGTAGGGCTTTACATCTAGTATCAAAGCCCATGTTGGGAGCTCAGGCGTTTATGTACCCATTATGTTTGGTGTGAGTGATATGTGGTTGTTATACCCTCTGATATTTATCATTTATACCTCATTACCTTAGCATGACTTCTAAATTTTTTTAGGTTGATTATAATCTATATATTCTTTTGTTGTGAAGGACGCCTCCTAGAAATAGAGGTGGTCAATGAAATACCCATAGAGAAGACCATGAGGAGGAACACCATGATGAAGAGCATCAAGAAGAGGAATATTAGAAGGATCACGATGTGAACCAAAGAGGTGGTCATGTTGGAAATGATTGGAATCCCAAATTAGTTCAATTTCTTGATGTGGTGATTACTTGGTTGAGACCTCGTTAGGAGGCGTTTCACCATGGGGAGTCTCAGTTATCTAATCATGGTGAATGGGAGGAGAGGAGAGAGTGTGAGTGTTCTTGTACCTTGCCTGGCTATAGGGTAAATCATAGAAGATAGAGGATAGTGGGGTAAAAGCACAATAATCTGTCACCCTTTTACAAAGGAAAAGGACAACAACACCAAAACTGTAAAACTTCAAGGGCATAAAAGTCACATTTCTATTGAGAATTTGAAGATGATGTAAACTGAT
>MU227491.1:5205764-5226517 GCA_018584345.1 Thuja plicata | reverse complement strand
GATTTTTTATGTTTTTGGAGGTTTGGCTGCCACATGGCATGCCACCTAGGTAGACTCGGCCGAGTGGGACTCGGCCGAGTCGGACTCGGCCGAGTCCTACTCGCCCTCCCATTGGCTCACGCACAAGCCGACTTGGCCACGTAGGCGCCATTCGGTGCCACGTAAACTCGGCCGAGTTAGACTGGGCCGAGTTTGACTCGGCCGAGTATGACGCAAATGAGCGCCCAAAATTGTCCTTAGGGGTGACAGATTATTGTGCTTTTACCCAGTGGTGGATGTGGATTATATTTGTGTAAGACATATGAGAGACCTTATGAGGTCTCGTCCACCCACTTTCAATGGATCATTTTATGGTACTGAGGTTGAGAATTTACTCTTGAATCTTGGATGTCACTTCACTATGCACCCATATGTACCATTATGCACCTTAGGAATTTTGCATCTACATGGTGGCACATAGAGTAGCACAAGCTCCAATTGGAAATCATAATTATTTCTTGGGAGATATTTGAGGAATAACTCTATGAGTATTTCCTTCATAATCACTACCATCATACACATGCAAATGAGTTTTACCAAATTTTGTAGGGGTCTATGTCAGTGGAAGAGTATGAGCATAGGATCTTTAAATTGAGACAATATGCTAGTATGGCACATGACAAGACTATGTTGGTACAACACTTTATTCAGGGTCTAAATGATCATATCAGTGGGGATGTTTTCCTTTTCCTGCCTAAGACTCTTGTTTTTTTCATAGAGAAGGTGTGCTTGTCCAAGCATAATATAACTAGGGGCTTCTAAGGTAGGTTTAGTGTACAAGTTAGTAGTGCACAACCTTCTAGATCAGGTTCACATAGTGCACATGTACAACCCACAAGATATTCCAGGTCATATTCAACACATCCTAAGATAGGTTTCCAATAGTAGCGTAGGAAGAGACCATCTTGGAGTCATCATATTGGTCATAGTATAGGTACCCTAGGAGATAGAGGCCATATTTGGAACTATATTAGGTAGTCACACCATAGTAAACCATCTTAGAGTGTACAACAAAGTGCTAGTAGAGATAATTTACATGAGTCTAGTATGCCTTCTATAAGGTGAGGCTATAGTTTAGGGGGATTGTTTACGTGTTCTCATCCCTTTCATAGGGAAACACAATGTCCTCAAAGAGCTATTCCAAGAACTATTTAGAGGTCAATTGCTTCTAAACCTAAACTAGGCAATGCATGTAGATCTCAAAAGGTATTAGTGGTTGTTGATAACCATCAGGCTGAGTATCAAGGTACTTTTTTTGACACTACATGTGTGTTTCATGTTATCTCTACTTTTATACTATTTGATTATGGTGCTTGAGATTCTTTTATTTTCCCTTTTCTTGTAGAGTGATGTAGGCTAGTGGTAGCTTGACAAGTTGATAGTTGGCAGGTTGAGTTAGCCATAGGTACTAGAGTGGTCATTGGCTCCCTCATTCATAGTTGTGTGTTGGATTTGGGCACCTTCGTCACCATTGTAGATCTTCAAATCCTACCCTTGGGCTCATATGACAATATTTTGGGTATGGATTGGTTAGCTTCCCACTATGCATGTATAGATTGTCTATGCAAGTTGGTATAGTGTTAAGATAATACAAGTGAGTGTGTTGAGCTTGTAGGGGTCTAGATACCTGTTTCACTTCACATGATCTCATCCACTCAGCTGAAGTGGAGTGTGTGATAAGGTTGTCATATTTTCACTATCTCTATGTGTGACCTTGATGGGATAGAGAGTTGAGAGGTGTCTCTTGATGATCACCCAGTTCTTTGTAAGTTTGCAAATGTATTTTTGAGTGAAATTCAAGGCATGCCGACTAGAATAAAAAAAAATCCAAATTGATCTCATTCCTAGAGCCGAGCCTACTTCTTAGGCACCATATTGTATGACCACTCACGAGTTGAGTGAGCTCTATTTTTAGCTGTAGGAGTTATTGGCCAAGGGCCATATTCATCCTAGTGTTTCCCCTTGGGGAGTAGTATTTATGTTCATAACAAAGAAGGAAAGATATATTTGTTTGTGCATTGATTACTGACAGTTGAAGATGATGAGGGTGAAGAACTAATATCCCTTGTCGAGGATTGATGATTTATTTGATCAAATGCAGGGAGATAACATGTTCTTGAAGATTGACCTTAGGTTAGGATATCATCACTTTCACATTCATGAGACTGACATTCATCAGAAATTTTTTTGCACCTTATATGGACATTATGAGTTTGTGGTTATAGCCTTTGGGTTGACAAATGCACCATCAATGTTCATGAGTTTGATGAATGGTGTTTTTTGTACCTGTCTTGACCATTTTGTTCTTGTGTTTATAGATGTCATCTTAGTGTATTCAAGGATGATGTAGGAACATGAGGGTCATTTGCATCATATTTTTTGGTGTCTTCGTGACCATCAGTTGTTTGGAAACATGGCTAAGTGTGAGATCTTCCAAACTAAGGTGAAGTATTTGGGTCATATCATCTTAGGAGAGGGTGTTTCTATGGATCCTTTAAAGATCCAGACTATTGTGGATTGGCCAAGACCAACTATTGTTTATGAGGTTCGTAGTTTCATGGGTCTGGCAGGTTACTAACAACAATTTGTGAAGGGATTTCTCAGTTGGAACACCATATTGCTTTTCTTTAGAGAAAAGAGAAGAATTTTGTGTGGTCATATACCATCCTAAAAATTTAGCACCCATAATTGGATACTTTATTAAGCCCCATTTTGAGGATTTCAAGATTTGATATTCACCAAGCTTGATCCCAGCAACCTGATTCTTCTTTTCCCACATCTTTTCAGCTATCCCAACGCCTGATTCAAATATAAACTCAAAACCATAGGTACATAATGACTAAGATGTTATGTATCGAGGTACATAATGACTGAGGTGTTATGTTCTTGCTTATTTTGGCCCAGAGCCCTATGTCAAGAATTTAGTGGGACATTAGATCCCTTGGTTGACATGGCTTATTTTTGAATCTTGAAATGATGGATGGAGTATATAAACACTTAATATCTCCTCATTTTAGCATCCATTACAATTTTGAACCAATCATTATCAAGTGCAATCAAGTTTTCATAATGTAATCAAGCATTCAAGATCTAGTTTCTTCTCCATCATCCCTGTCAAATCCAAGGAAATCTTCTTCATTAAAGAAAGCTTCTCTCCCATGATGGCCAATTATATGAGCTCTCAATCAAGAAAGAGGATCCATACTTCAATTCACATTCATCTCTCCTTCATTGCAAGTGATTTTCAAGCATATATATATTGAAGATCTATGAGTGATGTTCATAGATCCATGAATTTGTGAGGGCATCCTTGATTCTATTATACATACCAAGGTCAACTCCTTGAATTCAAGCAAATTCAAACATCTTCGTGGGTATGAGAAATTTCTACATCCGTCCATGAGGGTTTATGAAAGGTGAATCAAACATTTACCTTTTTACATACTTTATTTAATGCATTTTCCTTTCATTTTCAATGTTGATTCCTAACAGGAGTTTGACCAATGTAAACCCCTTTTACCCAACATTTTCCCCATTTTTATATGTGTAATAATAGGTTATGGAGCTGTAAGATCTTTTTTGGGAAGATCGAGAATAGTCAGAGTCCCCAAAAGTTTCAACTAAAAGTGATATGTATAGAATACCTTAAACATTTTGTACCTAGGTACATAATGCTTGAGTCATTCTGTACCCTATAATTTTAGTCAAAACTTAAATTTTTGTCTCTATTTATCTTTTTTTTCCTTCTACATCAAATATTTCCTCTTTCCTCTTTCCATTTTCAATTTACATATTTTTAGTGAATGATCTGTTGGAATGACTTATGGAAAGTTGAGACTGAGAGGTGAGGGGTGAATCAGTACCACAAATTTTTTTATAACATAAATTGTATACTGCTGGTGTTGTTTGTTGATTACCGAATTCAGTAACTTGAAATAAAACATTAAAAATAACATGCAAACATTCAAGTAAATGAACTCATAAATCCATAATTTTTTTTACGCAGAAATCCTTGATTAGAGGAAAAAACTATGGTGGGGATGACACCCACAACCTTCACTAATTGCAGTATAAAGGGTGCTCAGTTAGATCTTACATAGTTCAACCATTTTGATAGCTTACCTGGTTAAGAGTATACAAAGACTTGTTAAGTCTACCTGGTTAGAGAATTTTACAATCTCCACACTTAGAGATGTACCCTATTAAATTTTTACATAAATCAGATCGGTTAAGATCTACCCAGTATTGGGATTTCTAGCTCTCAATGCAATAGTATTAAAAACTTGCAAATGTCTGCTATAATGCATCAAATACAAATCCTGATCAGACTTTATGTGCTCTAAAATACTTTGTGTTACCTCAATTCAATATGTAACACTTCTTGGTATTGCTCTTCTATAGCAATATATAAGCTCGGTGCTCTCTACTCTGATTTTTGTTCTTCAATAACAACCTTCTCTGTACTCTGTCACTTTCTCCTCTATTGTCTCTATATCTTTTTCTGCTCTATTTTCTATCCATTAAGTATAAGATCTATTCCCTCTTAATCTTATTTGTTAGGATGTTGATAAAAAATTCTGACCGTTAGATCTTCTTTTTTGATTGGTGACTGTGTCACTTTTACCTCGGTACTTGGTATTTTTCTTGGAAATCAAAATCTTTGATTAACCACTTAATCTGCTTCTCAAATATTCTCTTTGAATTATTTAGTTCATTGATCATGTAACAAACTCATCATCGTGCATTGTATGATCACAATTAATATGGTAACAATGTAATAAATGCATCCTTATCGCTTTAAAATCCATTAAGTAACTTGGTAGAGTAACTTATCTTCACTCGGTTAACTTGCTCTTCAATACTTGGTAACTGTCAACTCGATGCACTGTTTGTGCTCTCGGTGTTCGGTAAACTGTGAGCTCTTGATGTAGTGTATGTACTTTACTAACTTAACTGCCTTGCTTGGTGTACATTACCGACTTCTCATATATTTACATTTCTTCCTTTCACCGATTGAGTATTATGATTCTTATGACTTTGTCTAAATGAATGACAACAAAATATTATATAGAGATAATCGGACCATTGTCCCATTTAGTGCTTCTGTCCTACTTGAGCCTATTGGGACATCTTCCTTCTAAGTTTGCAATTTGAAAAGGAGTAATCACCCCTTTTACTTTGCTCCCCTTTTCACTATGTACATTTTTGGTGAACCCAACGCATGACATTTCCATTCTAATTTGGTGTCCAGATTTCCTTTGCATGCATTGCATTAGTCATTATTTACTATATTGCATGTATTAGATCTCCATGTTTGATTTAATGGTTACATGTTCTTTTCATTAGTTGATGAATGTTTGCATATCTCTTTCAAAGTTCATATTTACATTAGTTTTATCTATCTTTCATTTTCTTGTGCATCAATGTTATTACATTGAGTACTACCTATAGAATTTTGGCTAGAAGAAGTTGTAGACTTATGAGTTTCTTTGATCCCAAGTTCTCTTTGTTTCCTAGGAATCTTGATGAGACAAACATGTCTACCAATGATAATCCTCCTATTGTTGAGAACAACTCTTCCAAATCTTCTCATGATGAAGATGCGACCTTAAGAGTTCCTCCTATGAAAGTGCAAAATCTTTCCCATGACTTTGAAAAAATTGAGCAATGGTAAGGACAAGATAACTCCAATCCCGAGGTCATCTCCATAGTAGAGGGTTTGAGAAGATAATTCACAATGATGAACATGATGTTAATATCTTACGTAGCATCTCTCATCTTATTGATAATAATGTCAAACCTATTAGAGATAGTGCCCAATAATTAGGTTTCACTTCACCTACCACTAGTGTTGAGAGATCCATTCTTATTCCTACCTAAATACCTAGTGTTTCCACTTATGCTCTAGCTCTCATACCACTTCCATTCCAAACATCAATCCTACAAATGTGAGCATTCCTAATCTTATTATTCCCCCTTCAAGTTTTCCATGTGTTTCCTTACCTTCATCTATGCCTACTTACAATAGTGTTCTATTTTCATATTATATTGTTCCCTCCATTTTCCATAATAGTCCAAATCTTTCACACATATCTCCTACCACTCTTTCTACCAAATCCACTATCAATAGATTGGCTCAAACTATTTCATCCTTGCAACAAAAAATCGTGTCCATGACACAATCCAAGTTCAACATTCCTACTTGTGAAATTATTAGTCCTGTTTCCTTAGAAATCATTTTTGTTGTTATCTAACAATACATGGAAATTCCTCATTTAGAGACTTATAATGGTAAGGGTGATCCTTTGAATCATGTTAAAACTTTTTAAACATTATGAAATGATTTATCTCATGATCATGGGTTCATGGATAAACTGTTTACTAGAACCTTTTGAGACAAAGCCTTGCAATGGTATTGTTCTTTGCATCCTTGTTCTATTGATTCCTTTCAAAAACTTGCTAATGCTTTCATCCAACAATTTCAAAATAACATTAGTCCTATGATTTCTTTAAGTGATTTGGTGCATTTTAAACAAGGTGCTAAATAAGAAGTGATTGATTGCATTGTTAGATTTAAGCATTTGCACCAGATTTCTTATCCTATGCTTGATGTTGACATCCAACATACTTTCATTACCAATTTACAAAAAGACATTAGAGATAAGAAATTGCTTTATGAATTTTCTTCCTTGACTTAATTGTGTGCAGTGCTTCATAATTATCAGCTTCAAGTGAGTCAATTTGAGAGCACCACTCCAATGGATCCAGTTGATAAGAGTGATGTCGCATCCCATTCCTTTCAAAAGTTTCAAAAACTTAAAGGATTAATGAAGATCAAGAATTCATCAAACCAAATTGATGAGAAAGTGGTAGAAATATCCAAAGGCATGACTCCTTTGTCATATATTTTTATACCTTGTTGTAATTTTACACAAATTTTTGAAACTTTTCATAACGTGATGATGAAGTTGATTAATGCTAATGTTTACTACTTCCTCCCATTAAACTAGTTGAAACATCAAAATATTTTCCTATATCCTTTGATCTTTTTGTCAATATCATCATCAACCTGGCCATGATACTAAGAAGTGTTTTTGTTTGAAATGTGTGATTCAAGACCTCATTGCTTCTAATGTTATATCTTTTGAGGGTGTTAATGATCAAGGAAACAAGTTTGTAGCACCTCCCAACCAAAATTTTCAAATTTATACCAATCATTTACCTTCTCATTCAACCAATATCGTTGATTCCACCCAATATCTACCTTCTTCCTCAACCTATGTTGTTGACTATGAGATTGAGTGTACTAAAGCTAACAATGTTGTCAACCTTATTCATCAATTTGAACCCAAACCCAAACATGAACCCAAGCGTTGCAATACATTTGATCCTAAAGAGATGATTGAAGCACTTGATAGTCCTTTGTACATTGTTGCAAAGGTTAATAATCTCTTTTCTCATGATGTCCTTGTAGATCCTACTTGCATGGTGAATGTTATAACTGAAGAACATCTTTATAGTAGGCAACTGTCACACGATTTATATGACAAATATTATGTGATGATAAAAACTTTGAATGGTTTCAATTATGCTACTCATGGTTATGTTACTTTTCCCATAGAAGTTGGTGTTAAAACCCTAGATGTCACCTTCATTGTCATCCAAACTTCCTATTAGTTTCAAATTTGACTTGGTCTTACTTGGCTCCCTTCCATGAAAGCCGTAATCTCTCCTATCCATAAGTGTTTGAAATTTCCCCATGCTGGAGAAATCACAATGATTAATCATAGTCTCTATTATCCTTTAATGTGTCAAGGAAAATCTGACCTTGAATTCTTTTGGCCTTTCATGCCTTAACTAATCGTGCCTTGCAAAGACAATATTTTCCTATCCTAGCAAAAATTCAAAATCCACAATATTTGTGAGCTTAGAATCCTAAGGACGTTTCATCTCCTTGCCCTAAACTTGAACTTCTTTCTACACCCCCTACACCTCTTATATGTGCTTTTATTTCACCTCCTAGATCCTATATATGTTCTACAAATGTTATCTCTCAATCTAGTGTAGTTCCTTCCATTCTCCCCCCTAAAGAAGAAAAGGACCCGATGCTGATTGATCTTGAACCAAATCAAATATCAAGTAAACCCAAACGTAACCATTGTGCTCATGACCACCGCCATAAACATCATGATAGAGCCCGTGAGCATGCTTCCCAAAACCTTTCCTCCCCTAAGACACCTACTATTTCTTTAATTTCCTTTGACCAACCTATGCATAGCCCAAGGGAGGAAGTTAATTTGAAAAAGATGAAATTAAACAAAAATGACAATTCTCTTGGTATCTTAGATTCTATTACAATTAATTTGGATGAAGACGATACTCTTAATGATGATGATTTCAATGTTTATAATGCAAATAGTGATGTTCATGCTAGTGATTCTCATTATAAGTATGAGCTTATTGATGTTAATCATTATTTCTTGCTAGATTTGCAAAACAATTATCTCTCAGTCGTAGTGACAAACAAAGTGACCTATCCTTACAACATGGTCCTTGTTTGGAACTAGATATTGTTCCATATTTCATGCTTTCAATGTTGATCCTCTTTCCTGTTATCACCTCTGTAAATACTACAGATCGAGATGGGGTGGCAAGAAATATGCTTAAATAACTCCTCTTATGCAATACATTCTTTGTGTTTGCCTATTGTAATGTGCTTCCCCTGTGATGTGTTGCTTGTTATATGTCTTGTTTATATTTCTTTAGATGACCCTTGTTGCTCTGTTTGTGCAAGGTGATAAAGGATTCAACCTATTGTGACATTCCTCTATTTGTATCTCACTTCTTGTATATGTCATTACATGTTATGTCGTGCATGTTCCACTGTTTGTAAATGTACCTTTGTGTTGTGTGATTGGGGATGATGCAAAATTGTAGCTACCTATTCTTTTTGGTCTCCATGATGTCGACACAAAAAGAATCTCTTCATATATCTTATATGTTATTCTTTCATTGTTCTTGTAGTTTGACTAGCTTTCGGGAATAATGGAATTCCATTTTGATATATTTTGATATACATGAGTTATCATATGATCATACTGACTCGTGAGTTAGCAGATCCCTTTGATGTTGTCTTTTTTTATGTGTTAATTTCTCTTGGTTTGTCCTTTCTTGTGGGCATCTCATAGTGGAAATGTCTCTTGTGGGTGCATGTATGCTTTGTTAAAGCCATTTCTCCCGTTAAGGAATTTGCAACCGCTTTAATGTGGGGGTATACACTCTACTCCTTGTTTCACATTTTGCACACACACACACACACACACACCCAATGATTCAATATAATATCTCTTATGTAGATGCATAAGGAGACAATTTTCATTCCTTGTGTTCATCTTTACATTATCTTTCCCCTATGCATTATTCAATGAATCCTTAGACCAATCCTCCTTTTTTAGAACCGTTAGGAGATAATGCTTTGCTTAGGACTGATCGCATTTTTAGGATCCCTTAATGGAGACAATGCTTTACTTAAGGATGAATCATTTTGTTTTGATGGATTTACTAGCATAACACAACTTGCTAGACTATCAATTCCATCTTTTGCAACAATGCTCTCTCTCTCTCTCTCTCTATGCCTCTTTTATCTTCATTTTGGATTTGATGAGGACTTGAGTCACTCAGAGGCTTGATTTTTCTTTGTCTCCTTGACCTTGATAAAAATTGTCTTATGCATTGATCTAATTTATCATGAGCATCAATTTGTCTCATACTCCAACTAAAGTTGGGGTTAAATTTACTGTCCTAAAAATTTAGCACCCATAATTGCATGCTCTATTAGGCCTCATTTTGGTGATTTCTAGATTTGATGTCCGTTATGCTTAATCCTAGCAACTTGATTCTTCTTTTCCCACATCTTTCCCACCATCCCAATACTTGGTTCAAGTTTTATCTCAAAACCCTAGGTTCATAACATCTAAGGCATTATGTTCCTACTTTTTTTGGCCCAAATTTGTCCCGAAGCCCTATGTCAGGATTTTAGTGGTAAATTAGATCATGTGGTTGGTTTGGCTTATTTTTTAATAATAAATGTTGGATGGAGTATATAAACACCCTATCTCTCCTCGTTTGTAATCCATTACTATTTTTAAGCAATCGTTATCAAGTGCAATCTAGTCTTCATAAGGCAACCAAGCATTCAAGCGACTGGATTCAATATTTGAAGGTAAAAATCCAAGATCTAGTTTCTTCTCCATCGTCCAAGTCAAATCCAAGGCAATATTCTCCATTGAATAAATACTATCTCCCATTATGGCCAAGTAGAGGAGTTCTTAATCAAGCAAGAAAATCCTTCCTTCCATCTGCATTCATCTCTCCTATATTGAAAGTGATTATCAAGCATATCCACATTGAATATCTAAGAGTGGTGTTCATAGATCCATGAATTTATGAGGAAATATTGGATTCTATTATACATCCCAAGGTACACTCCTTTAATTCAAGCACATTAAAACATCTTCATGGGTATGAGCTATATCTACATCCGTCCATGAGGGTTTATGCAAGGTGAGTCAAACCTTTACCTTTTTACATACTTTCTTATGTGCAATTTCCTTTCATTTTAAGGTTGATTCCTAAATAGGGGTTTGACCAAGGAAAAACCCTTTTACCTAACCTTTTCCTTATTTTTATGTGTGTAGTATTAGGTTATGGAGATTTCAAATATTTTCTAGATAGATCGGGAATAGTCAGAGAGTCCCCGAAAGTTTCAGCTAAAAGTGTCAGGTACAGAACACTTGAAAATTTTTGTACCCAGATATATAATGTTTGGGCCATGTTGTACCCTATAATTTTAGTCCAATTAGAAACATCAAGTTAATACAACAATCAAGACCCTGATTCATCTCATTTCAGGTTTATGTCAGTTAGTTATCAGTCAGTTATTTCTAGTTTTATCTCTATTTTTCCTTCTACATTGCATATTTCCGCTTTCCATTTTCAATTTACACATTTTTAGCAAAGTATCATTGTCTCATTCAACGCTTTGATCTTACTTGAGCTTGTTGGGTCATCTTCCTTCCAAGTGTGCAATTTGAAAAAAGGAGTAATCACCCCTTTGTGTTTTCTCCCCTTTTCACCATTTATAGGTCTGATCAATGTGTTGCAACATTTCAGGCTCTTAAGGATAAATGGACAAGTGTACCTATCTTGGCAGTTTCTGATCTTGCTGATGAGTTTGTGGTGTGCACTGATGCATCATTGTAGTGTTTTGGGGTGGTTATTATACATGAGGGATGAGTGATTGTATATGAGTCGCAAAATCTCAAGGATAATGAGCTAATCTACCCCACCCATGATTTAGAGTTAGTGACAATTGTGCATGTGCTAGTGCACTGGAGAGATTTTGTTTTGGGTCACATGTTTGAGTTACATAGCAATCATCACAGCTTGTAGTATATCTTTAATTAGCAGAACTTGAATGCACAACAATGTTGTTGGATGGAGTTCCTTAGTGAGTACGGTTTTAATGTTTATTACATCAAGAGGAATGAGAACATTGTTGCAAATGCCTTGAGTAGGAGAAGGCATGGGATATTTGTCTTGAACCTTGGAGTAGATTTGCATAATTGTATTCTTGAGGCTTTACCTGGTGACACTTGGTATTCGGGAAGTTAGAGTGGGGATTGATTTTCAGTGAGCCCTTATGGGTCAATTTTTAGGTTAATCTTTAGAGATAGATGGACTTTTGCGGCACCTTGGGTGCATATATGTGCTGGTGTCAGGAGATCTTAGTTCCTTAGTTCTACCAGAGGCACATTATGTACTGTATTTCGCACATCCTAGTGTCAAGAAGATGTATGCCAATCTTAGAAAGTTTTATTATTGGTGTTGGATGAGACACGATGTTTCCAATTTTGTGTCTAGATGCCTTGATTGTGTTGGAAGTCTAATATGGGAAAGCGGTATACTAAGAGGGGGGTGAATCAAATCTATAAAACTTTTACACTTCTAAAACAAACTGATTCAACCATGTATTCATAAACATAAATTGAATGTTGTAATACATCTAACATCTAATCATATCCATAATGAACACATAACACAAAGATTTGGTAACCTAGAAACCATTGAAGGTAAAACTGGGGCGGGGATGAGACCCACAAATATTCACTACTAAAGTAATAAAGTGTGCCTGTTAGGGCTACAAAGTTTGATCACTTCTGATGATCTACCCTATGAGGTGTCTACTCTGTTAAGAGCTTACAAACTTATACAATATACCTTGTTAGAGGATTTAAACTTACAACAAAGTAAGCACTCTGTTAAGATATTTACAAAGGTGAACCAATCTATTAATAGATTTACCCTGATTCACTTGATAGAATGTATCAATACCTGATCCTTTAGTCTGCACTTCAAATGATGATAACAAATCTCCTCTTTCTAACTCTTAATTGATTGCTCAATCTGATATATCTCTATTCTCCTCTTCAGTGCTATGCTCAGTTACTCTGTTTGGTCTATGCTTCAGATATGCAAAACATGCATACACACCTGATCTCTGCTCTTCACATCCATATATCCACACAGATACATTGATTTAGGGTTTAAAGCATTCCATATATAGATCACTAATGAAACATCCAAATCAAGATCAATGATCTAGATTCATCACATTTTTCCGCTTAGGCATCCCTAGTTTTGAATGGTTGTATTGATTTCATAGGGATCCATGATCTCAGAAATAATGTGTAATTAATGCATTAAATGTCATTAATAATCATTAAATGATTCATAAATGTCATCCAAAATGGTTTAACTAAGTTTTTGTGCCATTCCAAACACATATATCAAAATTATTTTACTTGGCATAAGTAAACTCTGATGCTCAGTCAAAATTGTCACTTGGCACTGACTGTCTATGCAACTCGGCAATCATTATGCTCGGCAACTACTGATTACTCGATGACCACTGACTTGTTCGACAATAACTATTGCTGGGTCTTGACCTTAGTGGGATGGCTCGGTCGCAGTGATGACTGACCAACCTGCCCTGATTATGACTAAGTGTGTGACACTAGTAGACAACAAAATTTAGAGATCAACAATCTCCTCCTTTCACATTAGTGGCAAAAACACTTTATCATGACTCTTTAGTTCTTAAAAAAAATATTATTCAAGTATACCAAAAACTCTCCCTAATATTATGACTCGGTCTTTCATAAAGACTTCACTATACATACAACATAATCTTAAGTATAGAGCTCCAAAAATAACAAAATAATATGTTATACCTTCTCTGCTCAGATCATTATGTTATTTTCCTTGTCTGCGTCTGTTACATTTTCCCATAGATTACATCTCATTACATTTCCCCCTTGTTTTTGTCACTCTTTTTTTTTGGGGTTGTAGGGGTCAGACCATACTTGTCCAAAAATGGTTTGTTAATCTATAGGATCATGGCCAATGCATTATCCCAACTGGTTCTCACAAACTCCAAAACCTGTAACTTGATTTATAGCTCAGTATCTAGATCAATCAAACTCTCTACAATATTTAGAGGTGGATCCCATTGTGCTAACTATTTTGTAGCTTATAGCTCTCTCTGCATGACCTCCAAATGAGGTATCAACATGGTCTAAATTGTAATCAACTTGGCCCTTATTCTGCCATCATTAGCCATGAGCTTGACTAATCTCCCTTGGGTGTGAGTCAACCTGTTAAAATGAATAGAGATGGAACTTGCATCCATGCTCAGTGAATGTCCTGTTGACTTCATGTCTGACTATAGCTTTTCAATAAGTTGTTGATTCTCCTTTTTAAAAAATTCAACATCACATAATTGCTTGTACAAAGAGAGAACATTTTCTTCAACTTCCTATAGGTTACTCACCAAATCAGAAAATGTAGCCTATTTTACATTAAGTTATATTGCAATTTTCTCAAGCACTTTGGCCTCAAATTTTCTTTCTAACCATTGCATGAGCTTATCATTTGTATCAATGTCATCATTGTTCACCTTTTGAGCAACATGAACCAAATGATCTATAACAGGTGCTTGCTCATTTACATCTTGAAGCTCAAATACATCAACACATATATCTTTGATATCAATAAATACCTGCTTCTGTCGATGTTCTCATTTTAGTTTCTCCTTCTTGCTCTTCCTTTTCCGTAAACTCTTCAAAATATACACTTGCTCATAAGATAAGTTATCACTGTCCCATTTTTGAATCATTATAACTTCATCAAGTGTTACCTTAGTGCTCAATGACTTGTCCTTTTTCTTATGTGACTTCTTCTTCTTGGTCTCTAGTGTGCTGTTACTCGGCTTCTGCTATGCTTGCAATGTACTAGTGTCACCATTGATTGTGACTAACTCCTTCTGAGTTAAAATTGCATGTTGTTCAAGTGTATCGACAATCTTAGTCTCGGTAAGTGGCAGCTTTATCAATGCTTGAATTGCCTCTTTCTCTATAGGCTCCTGTTTCTCCTCGGTCTCTATAGTATTATTCTCCTCTGTTTCTTCTTTATGGGGTCCAGATATATCTGTTGTATATTTATCTGCTTGATCTTCTTTACTCTTATCTTCTTCATCAATAAATTCAAAGTTTGCCTCGGTAGGGGAATCTAGAATATGAATTGTATCTTCACTCTGCTCCTTGGCATTCAAATCTTGTGTATCCTCACCAGTCATTATGATTGAGTCATCAATTGCAAAGTCCTCAATTTGTGCATCTATAACATTTTCCTTTATTTCATCCTCAACATTATCTGGCTCATCAATATCTTCTTTGTTATCAAGCTCAACTTGTTCTGATGTGCCTTCATCTTTGCTTGCACTCTTATCAACTAACAGTGCAAAAATTATCTTCCAAATTCTTTGGCTCTATTGTACAACTAATTCAACATCATTCTTCTGTATTGAATATACTCTCAAATTAGGAATAAATCTATTCCCATGTACTCCATGAAATATTATCTCTATTTTTGTGTCAGTTCAGACATTATTTGGGCTAATGCCCCTTCTCTAATATACCTTTTAGTTGTAAGAGAAAACTGCCATCTTTGTTCAATCTTGCTAGACAATTCCCCAGGGATATGTTTCCCAATCTCTAATGGTGTCAATATGAATGATGATAACACATCTATCATTGCATCTTATATCTTTACCCTGTCATTTTTACTTAGCTTTTCAAGATTTATGAACTTAAAACTCGACAAACCTATTGAACTCCTGATGTTGTTTCAAATCTCATCAATGTTTGTAGGATGTTTTAACGTAGCTACCTTATGTTTTTTGATGTCTTTTGTATCTGTCACTTCCTCATCTTCTGCATCTTTTCCCAACAAATATTTCCTTCTCGATTTCCTCCTGGGTTTGCTCGGCTTAGCTTTAGTTTGTACTCATCATTTTCCCTGAGCTCTCACCTTCTACTTTCTTTAGTAGGTGGCTCAACTTTTTTCATGGTTGCTGATGCCATGGTTCTCAGTCTAGTTGTGGCAGGAGGAGTAGGTTTCTTATATGAAGTCCTCTTCTTAGTTGACTCGACAACCATCACTTTCTTACCCTTCTTATCCACTTCCACATATTCATCTTCACTATCTTCTGAATCACTAGATTGGTCCTCACCTTGACCTTGTGTGATCTGTATTGGTGCATCATCTCCTTCTTCCTATTCTCCAAACATCTTTTCAATATTTTTCACTATTTTATTCCTCTTCCTCTCCATGGCTTCATCATTCAATCCCATGGTGATCTTAGATTTTTCTTCCTTGTACTTCCCAAATACTGTAGCCTTCTTATCAACTTTCTCTGCAAGTAATGTTGTGATTGCTGTAGATGTCTCATCTATATCTACTTCATAAGGTAATGTCCTCAACCATGCTACCCTCGATACTAAAACTTGTACATAAGTGTAATCAATATCAACTAGAAAGAAAACATCATCATAATACTTCTCTACTGGTGAAACTGGGATTCTTCTTCTTAATATCATCTTCTTCTTGAACTCTGCAAAGTAATCACCCATAACATTGTCAAAAGTTTCTCCTATCTGCTATATGAACTCATTAATCTATACTATTACTAGTCGGTCCTGACTCCATACTACATCTCCTATAGTAGGAAAAGTATTCCAAACATAGAAAAATATACAAACTAGCATGATCTGAACTTACACATAGAGTTATTTGAATTTTTGATGGATGATAGATTCTCAGCAAGTTGATTCAACTGTAGCTCGAAAATATCATAAGTATGATCCTTTTTCAATATCTTCCATGCTTGATCAACTGCAACACAAGGAACACTATCTAATTTGCTCGACTGATAAAATTTGTGATCAATCACTGTTACTGCAAAGTCAATTTTAGGATATGTGATCATTGAAATTGTCATTCCTCTTTTATTCCACTCGGCAAGAGTATTCTTTTCAAATTCTTCTTTACTTTGACAACACATTGTTCTTTTCCCTTGCACAATAGGGTAACTAGTGACTTGGTAGATGATGTCTTTAGCGATCTTCACCGCTGCATTCTCTAGCTATATTCTCATTTCATGAACTCTACTCAGAACTATAATGATCTATTCAATTTTGAACTCGCGCGAGAAATCTAGGGCAATGACTAACCCTTTATCGGAAATGTGCTGATGTTCAGTCTTCAATGCATCATTCTTACACAGTTTGTTTTAGGCTTCCCTCAACTCAAAATCTCCAACTTCACTAATCTTTCTCATGTAGCATGTTCTCATATCATGGATCATAAGGACTTTGGGTGGGATCGACGATAGGGCTCCTGAAAGATCTCCCTTCACCGTAGTCTCAGGTACAACATGAAAAGTGGGCAGTGGATAGGCATCACTCCTGTCTAACTAAACTTTCTTCATTTCCTTATCTTGTTTCATCACTCCAACAGATGTACTGGCAACCATTTGTTTGGATTAGGGTTTTTGAAATGAACTCTGGGTAACCCGGCAACAACGAGTCTTCAACCTTTCTCAATACTTGTTGATGATACACAGGTGTAATCTTTACAAACTTCACTCAACTCACTCTTTGAATCATCTCTAAATCGCTCTGCAAACTCTAATCATTGTGTGAAATAAAAAAATGAACAGCTAAATCCATTATATACCCTCAAACGTTTGAATTAGGTCTTCATTAAATGTTTCGTACAGTGGTAGGTGAATAAGAGTTGTCTCAACCTTTGAATAAATAGCCCAGTTAACTCATTTCATCATTCGATCAGAATAGTGACTTGGTCACTATTGACACTTGGTTGACATATCAGCTTTGTCGGTATGGGAGCTCGACACATACTAATATTGATGCTTGGCATCAAATATGCATATCAATTCTTTGCTCAATTCTTGTCTCAGATTTGTCCTAATGCATCTTAACTTATGTAGATATGCACTTTAATACATCTTATGTTAGGAACTGGTGTAAAATATAGCATTAGAGAAAAAATTCCTTGCATACCTTCTTGGCTTAATTGGAAGTAGTGTGATCACCTGATCCATTGTATTGGGTGATCTTGGCTTCACTGGGTCCACTACTGCTTGCTTCTTTCTTTCTCTATGTCAAATTCATCTGATTCTTTATTTTCTCAACAGTAGTTGATGGTGCTCTGGTCTTCCAGTCTCTCTTAGTATGACCAATCTTGTGACAACTATAACAGACCAAAATTACATTCATCCAACTCTTGGATTTACCTCTAAAGTGTGTCATTATACAATTTTCTGCAATATGACCATATTCTCCACAATAATGACAACTATGCCTTGTATTATAATCCCAGTTGAATGTGTTACCTTTCCTCAGTGCATTGCCTTGTTTCTTAATGGATGTCCATTTGGTTTTTGCATTGGATCTGCAATCTTGATTTCTATGAACAAACTTCTGGCAATTGTAACAACGTCCTTGAAATCTAGGTGAAGTAGGTGTATTGCTAGTCTTTGACCTACATTCATGTGTCAGATGTCCATGCTTCCTATAGTTAAAGCAATATCCATTGGATTTGGGTTTAGGATTGGACTTACCATTCTTGCTTCGGCAAAATTTTTCTATGTGACTAGGTTTCCCACAATGATAACATGTAGGTTTGCTAATCTCCAGCTTTGCACTCCTCTGTTCTCCACTTTTTGACGATTCTCCCTCTTCAGTGGATGAAAAGTGCTTGGTATGACCAAGTCTAGAGGTGTCATTATTCCTTCTTGGTGACCTCATCAATTCTTCAAAGTATCTCAAGGATTCATTTGGTTTGTTTATTCTCTCAATGAGTTCTCTTTCAGATCTCAACTCATTTTTGAGTTGATTGTTTTCAGATCTAAGATATGTAATTTCAATTTACTTTTTATTTACCTCTTGATTTGCAAATAACAGTTGGTTGACCATGTCCAACTAATTATTTGTGATCTTCTACACATCACTTGTCCTTTCATCAACTCTGGTAGCCATCTGCCTCTTATCTTCTTCTATCATTGTCTTGTCTTCCTCGGCTTTCTTCTTACGATCAATCACCTCACATAGTGTAATTGATTGAGTTTCTTGTTCTATCTTTAGAGTTTTGACTCGTTCTTTCAGTGTGTTATTTTTCTCCAATATATCTGCAATTGCTGCATTAATTTCTTTGGAATCTCTATTGTCAAATAGACCTTCAATGTATTCTTCTTTATATGAAGTGTCATTCAACCGTGTTGCCAATTCTTTCCTATATTTTAAGAATTTCTTCAATTCTTCTCTTGTTGTCTCAAGCTACTACAGTGCCAGCTGGATATCAATCTTTGGATTCCCAATGACCTTTCCCAACTAATAAACCTCCATTTCCAAGATCTTAACTCTCAAGTGGTTAGACTTCTACTAAGAGAACAACATTCTGATACCAATTGTTGGAAGTCTAATATGGGAAAGTAGTATACTGAGAGGGGGGGGGGGTGAATTAGATCTATATAAATTTTACACTTCTAAAACAAACTGATTCAACCATGTATTCATAAACATAAACTGAAATGCTATAATAGTTCTAACATCTAATAATATCCATAATGAACACATAACACAAAGATTTGGTAACCCAGAAGCCCTTGAAGGTAAAATTGGGGTGGGCATGAGATCCACAAATCTTCACTACTAAAGTAATAAAGTGTGCCTGTTAGGGATACAAAGTTTGATAACTTATGATGATCTACCGTATGAGGGGTTTTCCCTGTTAAGAGCTTACAGACTTATACAATCTACCTTGTTAAAGGATTTAAACTTACAACAAAGTAAGCACTATGTTAAGAGATTTACAAAGGCCTGTTAGGACCACTTTGTTAAGAGATTTAGCCTGATTCACTTGCTAGAATGTATCAGTACCTGATCCTTTGGTCTACACTACAAGTGCTGATATTGAATCTCCTCTTTCTAACTCTTAACCGATCTCTCAATCTGATATATCTATGTTCTTCTCTTCACTGCTCTGCTCGGTCACTCTGTCTGGTCTATGCTTCAGAAATGCAAAACATGCACACACACCCGATATCTACTCTTCACATCTGCATCGACACACATGCATTGATTTAGGGTTTAAAGCATTCCATATATAGATCAGTGTTGAAACATCCAAATCAAGATCAATGATCTAGATTCATCACATTTTACTGCTTAGGCATCCCTAATTTTGATTGGTTTCATTGCTTGTATAGGGATCCATTATATAAAAAATAACGCGTAATTAATACATTAAATGTCATGAATAATCATTAAATGATTCATAGATGTTGGCCAAAATGGTTTACCTAAGTGTTTGTGCCATTCCAAACACATATATCAAAACTATTATACTCGGCATAAGTAAACTCTGATGCTCAATCAAAACTATCACTCGACATTGACTGTCTATGCAACTCAACAATCATTCTACTTGACAACTACTAAGTACTTGGTGACCACTAACTTGTTTGACAGTAACTACTGCTCAGTCTCAGCCTCAGTGGGATGGCTCAGTCGCAGTGATGACTGACCAACCTGCCTTGATTATGACTAAGTGTGTGACACTAATAGACAACAAAACTTGGAGATCAACAGATTGTCAGAGAGTGAAGGCAAAACATTGACATCCGATAGGTCTTTTTCAACCACATTTAACTCCTGAGTGGAAGTGGGATGTTATTTCTATTAATTTTATTACCATGCTACCTATCTCGTTGCAGTGTCATGATGCCATTATGGTTACTCTGGACAACTTGTCCAAGATGGGTCATTTTTCACCTATGAGAGCTTCTTATGCTACAACTTCAGTAGCACATGTGTTCACAGAGGATATAGTTCATTTGCATAGGATACCTTGTAAGACCATTTCAGATCCAACTCTAGTGTTTTGAGAATGCTTTGGACATGCAACTCAATTTTAGTTCAACATATCACCTTGAGACTGATGATTAGACGAGACAGGTGAATCAGGTTCTTGAGGATATGATTTGCATGTATACGATGGATTAGCAGTCAAGGTGGGATGAATACTTGTACTTGTACACACAAAATAGTGCACTTCTATGAATCCTTACATGCAAGGAAACTCAAGAATGAGCCCTCACAAATCTATCCATAGCTCTTTATGCATGGAGTTGCAAGATTTGTAAAATTGCTCTCAGCTAGAGCTATAAACTCATGACCTTGCCAATAAACCACACAACGAGAGATTCACAATGAAGACAAGGGAAAGAATGC
>MU227491.1:5186799-5196933 GCA_018584345.1 Thuja plicata | reverse complement strand
TTATAAGAAGTGAGATGAAATGGACCATTGAGATTAAGAGACAAAAATCTTAATCAAGGGTGGAGAAAAATGGAAGCTTGATCCTTGTGCACAAATATCCTCCAATAGGAAAATAGGAGTTGACTTTGTGTCCCACATAAGACAAAAAGTGCTTTTTCCTTTTTTATAAAATAAGAATAATGCTTTATTTGTGCAACATAGGATAAGAAGAAAAGTGAGGAGTTTTTATCTAAATAAAAGAGGAGGAAATTCCTTTTATTTAAATAAAGGCTTAGGATAAAGTGATTTTATTATTTAATTAAAAGAGAGCATGTTCTCTTAATTAAATAATATTTTTATTTTTTATTTTTTTCTCTTTTAAATTAAATAAGGCTCAAACCTTAGGAAATATTGAATTGATTATGATTTGATCAATGAAATTGATATAATTGATATTGTTGATATTTGAAAATATTGATTCAGGGATTTGATAAATTGAGAAATGGGGCCCAAAATCTAGGCGACCATTTTAGGGTGCATACAGTACCTAGTAGAGCTTGCCTATATTAATGGGTACCATATTTCTCTTGGCATGTCTCCTTTTTCAGGTCTTGTATGGTCAACCATGTTGTACACCTTTGAGTTGGGATTGTTTGGAGGACCATGTTGTTTTGGGCCCCAAGATTCTTCAGGATATGGAGTAGTAGGTTGTTCGTATTAGATAACATTTGGCTACTGTCCATGATCGACAGAAGAAGTATGTTGATGCCAATAGGTTGGATCATCACTTCTCGGTAGGTGACTGGGTGTTTTTGTAAGTGACAATATATTTTTTATGTGACCCATGTTCTTGATTGAGGTGCTTTATAGGTAGAGGACAAGCAACTTTATTTGGAGCCCATCCACATTATTTAACATCAGAGGTTGACCCTTAGGGGTCAAGACATCAGATAAGTAAGTGTCTAATGTGACCCAAATAACAAGACTTTAACTAATTGGGAGGATGCTTCGTGGTCAAGATAAATGTAGCCCTATATTTTTGCAAGCTTCTAAGAGTAAGCCTATGACTAGGGGGAGAATGTAGTGCCTCCCGTGATTGCATTTTGTCTTGTTTATTTTGATCCAAGATAGACTCTTATTTGCATTATTGTGACTATTCATATGTTGTGATCTTATTTGGGCATTGTGAGATGCTTCTAGTTAAAGTACATTCTTTTCCTTACCGACATCAGTACTTCATAGATGGTAGATCACACTCTACTTTAAATGATGACCATATACACATGATGACTCTATTGTGATGTGACATGATGCTATATGATGATATCTAGTTATTTTATATTCGAGAATACTTGATTATGTTATCTTAATGTTATTACTAATTTATTGATGTATGTGCCAATGTTGACAATGATATTGTGCCTTATTATGTTGATGGTTATTTGATATTTGTGGGTTTAATTGATATATGCTCTTGATTGTGCATTTGAGATTGTAAATTTGATTTGAATGTGAATTTGAATTGTTATGTTGTCCAAATTATCGTAAATTGCTGAAAATGGATTTTGAGTGTGTTTTGATAGTGTTGGGCAATTATAAAGCCAAAGGGTATCTTTAGATTTTTTATTTTCAAAGTTTGATTTTTAGAGCTTTTTCCATGGCCTTTAATGGTACTTTTGGTTTTGGACTGGTTTTTGGTCCATGGCGTGCTTTGTGAAAGTTGGAATTTTGGGATTTTGATGTGATTTTATTTTGTGGAATAATAGAATTAGTATATGGAATTTTCTTTGTGAGAGGATTTGAGACCGTCTCCTCGATATTTGAGCCATGTGAGCATGTTTCCATGCATATGCTTCTATTTCTATGTTATGGCTCACTCTTGTATTGTTGAGTTGCATTTATGAATTTGTGAATGTTGGTATTGAGACCACATTCCTAGCATTGATGATTATGATTACTTTGACGGGATCTTAAGAGACTCGTACTCTTAGGTGAAATAATTGAGTGCTCCTCAATTTACGAGTGAAGATAAAACCTTGATTATTTCATGGCTTATTTTATAGCCCTTTCCTTTGCATTGTTTATTGATTCACCATGCATTGTGTTGAGACCACTTTTGATGTGTGGATGTCTGACTTTGAGACCGCATCCTCAAGCATTGTGAGTTATTCCTAGGATGGGATTTGAGTGACCCATGCTCTTGGTTTGAGACTAATCGAGCTTACTTTGTCTCATTCTTGTTTATGGCTTGAGTCTTTTATTGCGTTGTACTTTTATTGCTTGGGTATTGCTTTGTTCTTCGTTGTTGTAATGAGATAGCCAGTTGGTGTAGAGTAGTGGAATTGAGTGAATCTCCAAAACTGGCTAGGAAATAAAGGGGTCTCCAAGGTAACCCTTTGGTAGAGTTCTCAATAAGAACTAATAGCTAAATAAATAAATGGAGTAAAATATAATGATAATATTAAACTAATATTATTACCGTGGCCTTTTGAGCGACATTGAGTTGACATAGCCATAACCATCTACGATTGTTGAGACGACATACTTGTGGCCATCTGAGTGCCATTGAGCTGACATAATAGAGCCTCTTTGATGAGAGAAGGACTACTTGAAGCCGTATGAGCCACCACGTGACATGTGATGACACTCCATTCTTGAGTATCACCACCATACCTTTGTCTAGGTATGAGTAGTGAACTTGATGTACTTGTATTTTGGCATTTTCTATTTGAGTGATTGCATCTGGATTGTTGTTCCCTCCCTTGATTGTTGCACTTGTATGGTGTGTGTGTGTTAGCCTACTCTTTGTGTGTGCATTATATGTGTTTGGACTGTGTGCCAATCTCTACAAGTTTGGTGGGGTGGCCCTAAGGGTACCACATGGTTAGGTGACATGATACACCACTTTTGGGGACTAATATACATGTGGTAGACTATTTCCAATGGTGTTACACTAAGCATGAAGTGATCTTCTCTATCCCTATGCACTTACTTTCATTGATTACACTACCATGCTCAGTATATTAGCTTATTTCCATTTTTTTATTTATTATATCGAGTAACCATGACCTCGATCATATGTATCTGATACTCCCCAATGTGGAGCTAGTTGCTTTACATCCATACATTGGAGTCGAGATAAGATTTTTAGATTTATTTTCTAAAGTTTTTGGAGAAGCTTCTAGATCGATGCCTGCGTTAATCGACATCTTTGTCCTGTAGAGTGGCATCTCCACCTCTTTGGTCTGAGACTTTTCTTTCTTGGAGATTTTGACAACTTTCTATGTATGATGAACTAGTGTCTGTGTACTTCAACGTCTACATCCTACAATTTAGAATTCCCGAGTCTCTGGAATGAGACACTATTGGAAGTAAATTATGGCGATCAACGCCTGCCGTTGTGGATTGACACCTGTGAGAGCCAATGTCTTTGTCTGCTTTGACGTCTCTGCCTAGTTTTTTGCATTATTGATTCCCCTTAATTCCTTTGGTTGTTATGTGTTCTTGACCTACTTTTACAATGGTTCTTATTGGTTTCTTAATGGTTAGAAGGCAATGAACATGTATGCCTAATCATCTTAGGAACACTTCTCTTTTGGTGTTTAAAATAAATCTCTCTTTAGATGGATTCTAAGGATCGATTAGTCTCCTTTATGAGTAGCTGTGAGTTATTGCCTACTTAGCCTCTTGTGGCTCATTGGATGTCTTCTGAGTTTTTGTTAGGCGATCTCGAGAATGTGTGTATTTTGTTCTGAGTGTATATTTGGGTTGTCATAGAACATTTGGAAGCATTTAAGACTTCCACTTGTGCATGATCATCTAGCGATCGTTGTTATCTTTCTTTATTGCTTATGCAATGTTCATTATGTTATGCACTTATGTCATTGATGTGTATGTTAATGTTAATTATTATTATTATTAGTGCATCTATTACTCTATGTTTTGAGGGTTCCTTGGCGGGGCATTACATCATCTTTGATTCATAGAGCTAACCCAACTGGCCTAAATTATTAGTAGACACACCGAACCATACATCATCCATGTCAAAATGACAAAGAAAATCCCACTACTGAGCATCTCCCTTAAAAATGATGCAATGCTCAACCCTAGAGGGAAGTATGCACAAAAATTGGTACTTTACCAATGCGTCAATAGAAGTATCATCTTCTCCTTCACATTAAGTAAGTCCAAAGCAAAAAAAATAAAAATTATCACCAACACTCCTAATAATAAATATAGTAATACTGTATGTATTAATCACCATTAAATTATGTTTCAAATTCCATTCAATTTGAAACTATCAAATAAAATTTATATTTAAATATTATTATCTTAAGAACAATCTAGTTAGAGTTGTTTCATGTCTTAGGAGCACAATCTAGGTTCAAGAACTTAAATATCTAGACTACAAACAAATTAATTAAAAAATATAAAAAATAAATACATTTCTAATATCAATTAAATACAAATTAGTTGATCAATAACTTTAGATCTTAATTTACAAATATGTTACTAATATCAATCATTTGATTGAAAATGTCTACTCTCAATTTGTCAACTTTGCAATGGGACCTTGATTAGTTAGTTTACACTAAGCTTAAGCTAATAAGGGCCCGTTTGGTTGGGGAATTGGAAAAACCCTGGTTATACACCAAATCCTGGTTATGCATAACCCTAGTCGTGCAAACCCTGGTTATGCATAAAATTCCTATTTGGCATGAAATTTTAAAACCGTATTATGTTTACCTAAATCGATCCAGGTTCGAATCCCGTTAGCATTTTTACGTTCCGCTGCGGTGAAAGTCGGAACTCTAGCAGTAAGATTGGACAGCGTGTATATGACGTTTGCGGGATTGGGTGAATTGAAATTCATATGACCTGTTTTCCATCATCAATCGACTGGGAGGCTTTCCTGATATATTTGAATTCCTTCATACTCGAGGAAGGTTTTTCCTTTTCTTGATATAATTTTTTTTTGTTTTCCTTGATCTTACTTCTGTCCACCCCGAAGCAGCGATCTCTGGATCAAGCAAATGCCTTCTATTATTGTCTGTTGTTGGATGTCGATGGGTGGGCTTAGGGATTCTCTGGTGAAATTGATACTTTCCGTTTGCACAGGGAAACGTTGCATTGTGGGGCGGACCCGACGGGAAAATCTAAATGGGTTTAATTTTGATGGAATCCATGAAAATGAAACTCATTCCACCTCTTGAGGTGGAATTCAGATATCCACGTTTTTGGACAAATGAGGTTTTCTAAATCCATGTTCGCATTTTCAAAAAGGGCATCCAAACAGGGAATTGCACCCCATAACCGAGTTATGGGCAGCATAACCCGATTATGGGGTGCAACCAAACGGGCCCTAATAAGAGAAAGGTTAATTTTCTTTCAATTAAGATTTAAAATATTAAAAAAATGATCTGGTTGCACCAGGGGAAAGGGTAATAAAAAAAATGCAGGTCATTTATGATTTGTTTATAGATTCAAGCACATATCAGCATCTCCAAGAAGTTGGTGTTGTTGAAAGTTCATCTTGTTTTGGGGGTATGAGTTGTGGCAGAGTGGTTGGGTTTACGTTAGTATGTTCTGGTCATGGAACTCCGCTAAGCCTCACAGGTGTGTTCTCCTCTTTTGCAATTGCAATGCTCGCTTACTTTCATGCCAGGGTTTTTGAGAAAATCTAAATTGGCATTGGACATATGCCAGGTGTGAGGAGGGTATGGGGTAAAATGCACAAGCTTGGAGGTAGAGGTAGAGTTAGAGCCAGAGTTGCGGACGACTCTTTTCCCCAGCACTACTACGATGACGTACGCGCCTCCTCCTAGCAAAATCATTAATAAATTTAGTTTAATATATAGAAGGCTTTCACTGTGCATTAAATTGTAAGCAAGAGCTTCTGGAAAAAAAAAACTGTACACTTTTTTGTTTTTAGTTTATTATCCATTTGTGAATTGCAACTTATCCTCTGTAGCCTTTTTACTACGCTGTTGGTGCACCTGGGTTTATTGTGATATGGGAATGCTTGCTATGGTTGCTTATGAACATTCAGGATTTTCATGCACTTTATACTTTGAAGGTTGTGCAAACTAACCATTTATTAAATTCAGTAGGATCATGTGATTATAAACACCCTCATACCTGCCTGCTAAGACGTTCTGGAACTTTAGAAAATGTGAGGACACACTTATATTCACAAAGAACGGAGAGACCAACATGAGGATGAGGAAGAGGGGACACTCTTATGCCTGTTAATACTGTTCTGAAAGTTTAAAACATGTGAAGAAAAACTTATATATTCTTTCCCATCCTTTATCATCTTGGTGTGAATTGAAAAATTGACTCAAAAACTGAATATGCTGTTGTTTCCAAAAGCATTTTTTAACTGTAATGTTACAACGTGTTAGATGTCGTGTGAGCGTCTTAGCATTTTTTGTGTCTATATTACAAAGCTACTGCTTAAGAAGTTTTTAATATGCCACAAGTCTTTGTGTTCCGTCAAGTTTGAAATGCACAAACTGAAGATGAGATTTACATTAACATTATATCCTAAGAACTTGGAAAAGTGATATAATATCAATATTTGTTAGACGAGCTATATAACATTAATATGATCCGAGAACACTTATCTGCAAATACTGGGGAAACGATGCGATCTTAATGGATCAGTAGTTCGAAGAAAAAGATACACTGACATAGCTTTTTTAAATAGGATATGTAGGATATAACTGGCTGTCTTGGGAAAAAAGGTTCATGGATTGTACGGTTTTATCTTACATGATTGTAGTTCATTTAGCTTAGCTGTGTTCAGTACAAGTGTTCATGCATACTTAATCCCTGAACTTCCACATACTTTTCTTTACACCTTTAGACTCTTGGCATCATCCTCACCCTATTATGTTGGGACCCGCTTACTCATCTACCTCTTTGGCCTCTCCGCATCACTATATTCCACATTCATTGCCCATCCTTACTCCCTATACTTCTCCTAATACCCATTCTTCCTTCAAATCTAGTTTCCATTACCAGCTATAGTCAAGTGTACTCTCACTAGATTTGGAAATTTCTATCTTCTCCTTATGGCTTTGATACTTAATTTCCCCGCTTGATAAGGGAGAGATTAACACCAACCAAGTCTGTCTTGGGCAATGTACCTACAAAGGCAAACGATACAAAACAATCTTATAAAAATATCCTATCAAAGCAACCCAGTTTGAAAACAATTGCTAATAGAATCAAGAGAAGGAGAATAACATTGCAATCTGCATGAGTCTATAGAAGAAGAGCGAGCATAATCACCAATGAGCATGAAAGGGATAACACATGATAGATAAATTTATTGAAAGGCTTCTAATTTTTTGTTAATTAAACACTGTAATTTCTCTTACTAGCCTCAAGGGATGACTTGGGAATCATGAAACCCTCTAGACATGCAGGCAGATTCTCTGACTGGACATTTATATTAACTATTTTATAGCAGGTTGGCAGTATGCAAAGCTTCTTTAAGATTTTGGTTCTCTATTTCTTCTCCTCTCTGAGAACATTCTCATGGCCAGCCTCTCTGCCTTTGTTACTATTTGGTCTCCAAGACAGCTTAGCTTCAGTTGTCTTTATGTTGCATTTCCTTACTTTTTAACATGCTGCTTTCTATGCCCTTAGGATGTCTTCTTTACGAGTTGCTTGTTCATCACCATTTCTGCATTCTGTCTAGCTTATCTTTCTTTCATGATGTTTCAGTTGTAATTGAACTGAAAGAAAAATGTTAAAAAATTTGCACGTAGATGAGGTTTCGCAGAAAATATATGGATAAATTTTAATTTCAATTTACCAAAGCAGTATTTTTGTAACCTTATATTTCCTTGAGCTTTGAAAGTATAACTGGGTTGTTAGATATTCTGTGTTTGATCAGTTGTTTTAAGGAGTTAATAAAGGTTATCATATTGTTTTGACATTCTGGAGTGCTTTGCACAGGATTGGCAGGTAAAGCAGCGTGAAAAAACAAAGGAATTACAGAGGAGGAGGAAAGAAGAGGAAGCTGAGGAGGAGAGAAAAGTGAAAGAGTTTCGAGAAATTGCTTCTCGTTTTAGTGGTTACACAGACAGAGAAATCAGGAGGGCTAAACATCTGGTTTCAAATTTCATAAAGGCAGGTGAAGATGTTGAAGAGGTATGCTTCTCTGAGTAGAGCGTTTCTTATTCGGTAGACAACAGTTGAAGTGGCTCTTGGTGACGAGCAAAGGGGTTTGAATCATGTAGACTTAGAGTCCACATATTTGAATATTCAATAAACATGTACTTGTTGGTATTTGCTCCATTATTTTGAAAATTTTCTTATTGCATAATTTTAACACCAAAATTAGTATTCTGGAAAATTTCAGGGGATAAATTGTAGTCAGTATCAATGTAGCTGCTTCTGGATTAAATTGTGCAAACAATTTTTTGCATCAACGTTTCGGATCCATCACTAGGATGGAGAGAGCCAAGAAAGTCGCTCTCTTCATCCTGATGATGGATCACAGAGTGTGATCTGAAACGTTAATGCAAAAAATTGTTTACACAATTTAATCCAGAAGCAGCTACATTGATATTTCATGGATTGTGGAAATCTGTTGTCACTAATTGTAGTCAGTATTTACATCATTTTGGTTGTGTTATCAATCCAGTTAAGTATCGTTTTGGGCAAATCGCTAAGTTGTCAAAAATGTTGGTATTCTTTTGTCAAGATCAACAATTTTGCAGATTGCCCGACAGAGGAGAGCAATAATTGATAAAAATGATCATCCTCTCAAATTGCTAGCATTAAGTAGTGTTGTTGTTTTGCAGGTTTGAGGTATTGTTTTATATTTTAATATATATGATCAAGTCTGATTCAATCTAATACTTGCATTATTGGAATTCTTTGTTCTCAGAATGAATAACATTATGTTATATATATTCCTTTGGAGAGGCATGTCCTTGAAAGGGCATGTCTCTTCCCATTAATTATAATTTAATCAATCTTATAATGTTTCATCAATCAATTATTAATTTAGAATAATATAATAGATTAATATTTATATTTTATATGATTAATAATAATATATTAATATAACATATATAATGTATTATTATTAATCAACATATATTATATGTATTCTAAATGATCATACGACTGAAGCTACAAACATTAACACTCCGTCTTAGCTAGGGAGGATGATCAGACATAATGTGTAGTGGTCTCCCGTGTCAACACTTATGACCCTCACGATAGCTACACAAAACATCAACACTCCCTCTTAGCTAGGAAAGATAAACACATGATTTGATATTACCTCAATGTAATGTCAAGATGCAATGATTAAGAATATCTTTTGCTAGAAGATACTCACATTTTTGATATCATCTCATGATATCAGGAGTAATGGCCACATAATATCAAGTCTCATGATATTCACCACGTACTCAGAGTAATGGCCTCAGAATATCAAGTCGCATAATATTCACCAAGTACTCAAACATTTATAAAGATATCATCTCATGATATTGGGTGCATTGGCTTGCAGAATATCAAGTCGCATGATATTCACCAAGTACTAAAAAATTTATAAAGATATCATCTCATGATATCGGGAGCATTGGCCTGCAGAATATCAAGTCACATGATATTCACCAAGTGCTCAGAGTAATGGCCTACCAACATCAAGTCTCATGATGTCCACCAAGTACTCAACAAATGTCCATAGGTAATGTGCACTTACCATAGGAACATTCATATCCTCTATCTGTTAATGTTTTGGCCTTTACGGCGAAGATCAACGCATTGGACAAAGTGGCAATAATAATAATTAATATATTGGATATATTTAATTATGATAAAATCAGGTGGATAATAATAATAAATATAAAAGGTTATATTTATTATTAAGGATTGATTTTAATAATTAAATATGGAGCAAATAATATAAAAGAATATATTATTATTAAGAACCAAGTCGGCCAGTCCTTGAGGAAAAGAGTTATGACTCTTGGAGAATCATCATTATGTGTAAATAAAGAGTAGATCTGCTCAAGGAACTCACCGAAAACATAATGTGATAAGTACTTGAGCAGAATTACAATTGCATATTCTTAATCATTTTCATCCTCTACTTGAGCGATTTATTTCAGATCACTTAGAAGC
>MU227491.1:5106663-5165922 GCA_018584345.1 Thuja plicata | reverse complement strand
AGATTAATATTAAATATTAAATTTCATATGATTAATAATAATATAACATATATAATATATTATTATTAATCAACATATATTATATGTATTCTAAATGATCATACGACTGAAGCTACAAACATTAACAAATTGTTTAGGTTTTGGTCTAATTTCTTTACTTGCAAGAGACTTCTTTCTATCTAATTCTTTTATTTGCTACAAATGTATGTATTTAATATGATTTGCAAATGTGTATAGTATCAATATCCTTAATTTTATGAATTAGACAATGGAGAAATTGATCAATACAAATGTCTGTTGCCTTGATATTAATGATGAATAA
This sequence comes from Thuja plicata, assembly GCA_018584345.1. Classification (NCBI taxonomy): domain Eukaryota; kingdom Viridiplantae; phylum Streptophyta; class Pinopsida; order Cupressales; family Cupressaceae; genus Thuja; species Thuja plicata. Next base: position 5,165,600 of record MU227491.1, on the reverse strand, counting down.
TGTGCAGGGGTTTTATTTACAAACAATAGTTGTGATATGATTCTTTGATCTGAATTCGATAAATTAAGTTGAGGGAGGGATAAGTGCTTTTTGATGGAGATAGTGTTTGGTCAACAAAGATTGACTATATAGACTCTATAACCCAAATTCTTCATGCAATATAAATGCTGATATAGCAAAGATCAATCTGAATATGTAAGAGATTGTATGTCATATACCGATCTGAATATGATAAGATATCTTGTTATATTTGCGGTTCTATATGCAGCAAATGTATTTCAAATATGATAGTTATTATAGTGATCTGCAATAGGGATCGATTGAAGTACAAATGCAATGTCAGATTTGATGATAAGAGATATCGTTTTTTGCTTGTAAGTTGATTCTGTAAGGATTGGCTAAATGCAAGGCTTTATTCAATTGACAACTTGATATGAAGGCCAATCTGCAATTAGGTATCACTGTCTTTGCTAGTTAACTATCTTGTGTGTGCAATGATCCAATTCTGATTCAAATGATAGTTGATATATGGCTGATCTGAAGTTGTTTATCGCTGCCCTTGATATGTATCTTTATTGCTCATGTAATGTTCTTGTTATGTTCCGGTCTCTGATTGAGGCTATTTGCACATGCAATTATTGAATCTTGTCAATGGTGGATTAACTCCACTTGAGTCTGTAATGTATATAAAATGATCTGATTCGATTTTGTTGGAGTAAATCATTATTTACTCTTGTGCTTAAGTTTACTTAGGCATTATTATTAATTAGTTAGGTGCATATGTTAGTTACTGGTAGTTTTATGGTTATTCCTACCTACAGGTTTATTCCTTGCCTTTATAAGCAAGGTTCTGTACATTATTTTGTATTAATGATAACATATTTCCACAATCCATGAAATGATGCTGCAATGTTTTTGGATATGATTGTGTGCAAGTTTTTAACATCAATCGTGTCCAGAAGCATAGCAGCATTATTTTGTATCTCAATACATTTTCAACTTATGGTGAAATATTTGTCTTCCCTTCATGAAGGTTTATAGCTGTTTGCAGGTCTTAGGAGGTTGATCACTCCTACAGATTTCCTTTTGAGAATTGAAATATTTCTCTTTAATATGTAACGAGGAGTTGTATCAAACTAACATGTGTCTTGCAACCGATCGCACCTCTTCATAAATGCTCACTTTTCAAATATTAATCATGTCTATATCACACCTATTCATTGGTTATGTTTTTCCCCTTAACAAATCTTTGTTTTTCTCCCTAATGAGGCACTGACTTCTATAACCATTTTGTATTTTCTAATTGCTGCTTCTAATCTCTTCCATCGGTACTTGCTGACTGTGAATTGCTGCCATCAAAAGTTGCTGACTTATTTGTTCTTACAAACCACTGTGTAATACTTTTGTTAAATTTGGATCAGATTTGTATATAGTAGAATTTTTGAATTTTATGGTCTGAGTACAATCTCACAACTCTAATTATATATATATATAAATATATAATAATAATAATTTATTTATTGCAGAAAACTATATATTAGGAAATCTGAATTGCATATATAATATTCACAATGGCTGAAGATGCTTAACACTTGTTTATTTCGGTGTGTCTTCATCGACCCCCGCTCTCACATTATATATATTAATGTGGAGTCATGTCCACGAAGGGACATGACTCCACTTTACAATTGTCGGTCTTCATTAACTAAGCCAACAGTCCACTTTATAATCGTCGGCCTTCATTAACTAAGCCGATCGACTTGTTAATTCATTCAATGGTTTATTTAAATAATACCATAGTCACTATTCATAGTTGGTAATAGTTAACATAATTAATATAATTTCTCAATAATTGTTATATATATATATATATATATATATATATATATATATATATATATATATTTATGTATTCATATATATGATAAGGAAGCCGTTCTTTATTAAATATATGTATACATATATATACGTAATAATTATTATATTATTAATTATGTTAATAATAATCTTGACATATGGAAAGTGTTTGTGCTTATAATGTGATTATTCCGACTGATGCTATAAATCATCAATACTCCCTCTTAGCAAGGGAGGATAATCACAGAATGATGAAGCATGTCCACACATGGTGTGGAAGAGATATTACCTCAATGTAAGATCATATTTTATGTCATGTTTACGGATATTAGTTTTGGAGATATCCACCATAATGATATCATCTCATGATATCAGGAGTAATGGCCTACGAATATCAAGTCTCATGATATTTACCAAGTATTCAGACTAATGGCCTACGAATATCAAGTCTCATGATATTCACCAAGTACTCTCATTGTTTGTAAGGTATGTGCACAAGTATCACCCATGTGATACCTAACGTATGGACATCGTATTCATGTTTTGTACACGGATGTTAATCCACCATGATGTATCTATACAATACAACTAGTAGATATTAGTGACAATATCTATCTCTCAGTTGATATTGATTTACAAGATATGATCTATCATGATCTGCTTAGATATCAACTAAATAATATCCATCATGATAGAAGGTCAAGTTATTGTAAGGTCGTCACCTTGCAATAACTTCCAGAAGTACAAGTGATAATCATTTAGAAATTGTCACTTCTTAATGATGTACATAGGGCCCATAATGTCATGAAGCAACACTCATGAAGAATTATAGAAACATTTCATTAGTACAATGATTTATAGATGGTGAGACTCATTCTCAGTAATTACAATTATACCAAGCTAACCTGTGAAGTATTCTACCTTTGTTTTCGCAAGAGCCTTGGTAAGGATGTCTGCTGTCTAGTCATTTGTACTAACATACCTCAACTCAACTACATTTTTCTCCGCCATGTCTCTAATGTAGTGATAAGGTATCTCATTGTGTTTAGATCTGCTATGAAATACTCGGTTCAAGGAGAGTTTTATGCAACTCTGGTTGTCACGGTGGATGATGGTAGGTTATAGTGGCTTCCTGAATAATCCAACTAGAAGCTTCCTTAACCACACTGCTTCTCGTGCTCCCATAGATGCTGCAATATACTCTGCTTCTGTGGAGCTCTGAGCAACTGAAGATTGTTTTCTATTGAACCAGGATATCATAGCTGATCCTAAACTGAAACAACATCCCGAGGTGCTTTTCCGATTCGCAATATTTCCAGCCCAATTTGAATCAGTGTACCCATGCAATTAAGATCTACATCTTTATATCTTAACCCATATTTGATTGTGCCACAAAGATACCTTAAGATGTGTTTAGCTACTACCAAGTGTAATTGCTTAGGTTATCACATGAGCTGACTAAGTGCATTCACTGCATAACAGATATCTGGTTTAGTGTTCACCAAGTACATCACTGATCCAATTATTTGTCTGTAAAGAGTAGAATCTGTAGGTTCTGAGTCAGTAGCTGCTTCTTTTAACTTGTGCAGATTTGTTTCCATTGGAGTAGACATAGGTTTGCAATCAATCATCCCGAATCTTTTCAGGATGTCAATAGTATACTTTCCTTGATTTAGGATGATGTCATTTGCATGCTGCCATACTTCTAAACCTATTCCTAAATCCTTCATGCCAAATTTAGATGCTAGATCTTGTTTGCACTTAGTGATGAGATGATCTTCTCCTGTGATTAATAAATCATCAACATAAAGAATCAGAATCAACATTTCTCCATCTATTTCCTTGAAGTAGAGATTTGGGTCTGCGTCATTTTTTTGGAGAAACCAAGTTTAGATAGACAATGATCTATCCTTTCATACAAAGCTCGTGGAGCTTGTTTGAGACCATATAGTTCTTTCTTCAATTTGTAGACATGGGACTGTTTCTTATGCACTAGAAATCCTTCAGGTTGTTCTAGGTATACTTCTTCAATCACTCCATTTAGGAAGGCAGTCTTTACATCCATTTGATGAATTTTCCATCCCTTAGATGCAACAATAGAAATTACAACTCTGACTGAGGTATACCTAGCCACTGGAGCAAATGTTTCTTCATAGTCAATACCTTCTTTCTAAGAGAAGCCTCTTGCAACAAACCTAGTCTTGTGTTTTTCAATGCTTCGATCTGCTGTATGTTTGATTTTAAATAACCACTTGGAGAAGACCATTGATTTGTCTTTGGGTCTGGCTACAATATCCCAGACATCGTTCTTGAGAATGGATTTATACTCTTCTGTCATGACATCCTTCCAAGTTTGATGTTGAATAGCTTCCTCTACATTTGAGGGCTCTAAATTTATAAGTTCACTCATGAGTGCAACATAACTGGAAAATCTATTTGGTCTTTTGCTTTCTCTGAAAGTTCCTGGAGGGGCTGCATATTTTCCTGCTTCTTCAATCATCTTCCTAGCCCATAGAGGTCTTTTCTTATTTACTCTAGATTCGTCAGAGATATCCATGGGTTCAATGAAATTAATGTCTTCTATGATTTCTTGAGTCTCCCTCTAAATCTCAAGAGAGGGATCCTTTTGAGAATCTTCATCATTTACTTCATTTTCACCCTTGGATCTTTTAAATGCAATATCTTCTTCAAATATCACATCTCTGCTTAGTTCAATGTGTCTTTGCCCTAGAATGTAAACTCTGTAGGCTTTAGAAGTTTCACTATACCCAACAAGAATTCCCTTATTCCCGGAAGGTTCTAATGTAGATCTTTTCTCTTTAGGGATGTGAATGTAAACTGGACAGCCAAATATTCTTAGGTGACTTATATTAGGTTTAATTCCAGTGAATGCTTCTTCAGGGGTTTTGTTTTCTAGATGGGAGTGTGGGCATTTATTTTGGATGTATACGATAGTACTAGAATCTTCAGCCCAAAGATAAGTTTCTAGGTTTTGATCATGCATCATGGCTTTTGCAGCCTCAACAATAGTTCTGTTCTTTCGTTCTGCAACTCCGTTTTGTTGGGGGTTGTAGGGAACAGTGAACTCCCTCTTAATCCCAACATATTTACAAAAGTTTTGAAAGATTTCTGAAGTGTATTCTCTCCCATTGTCTGTTCTTAGTATTTTAATTTTCTTCCCTAATATGTTTTCTACTAGAGCCGTAAATTCTTTAAACCTCATAAGAATTTCTTCAGACTCTTTACATTTTAGAAAGTATATCCATGTCTTCCTAGAGTAGTCATCTACAAAAATAATATAATACAAAAACCCTCCTATGTAGGGAACATGCATAGGTCCACATAAATCAGAATGAACAAGTTCTAGTACAATTTTAGATTTACTTTCACTATTGTGAAAGGTGCTTTTGGCGTTCTTCCCTAATGCACAACCTTTGCAGTTCCCTTCATGTTCAGGTTTGAGCTTAGGTAGTCCTGTTACCATCTTCTCTAAAGAGGGTAAGCCACGAAAATGAAAATGAAAATGTCCTAGTCTCCTGTGCCAATTTCACTTGCATTGGTTGATTCATGAATTAAGGCTTGAGAGGGTGAAGTAAATAGCTTGTAGAAGCATCCATGCCTTGTTCTGATGGTATAAGCATTCTTGATGTTTGAGTTCTTGGGCCAAGCTAGTACTTTCCCTTCCATGAAAGTAATTATGTACCCTTTGTCTTCGAGTGTTGAAATAAAGACTAGATTTCTTTTGATCCCGGGTACAAATAGTACACCTGTGAGTTGAAGTGAGATGCCTGTTTTTAGATTGATGGTGCAGGTCCCAATTCCCTTTACTGGATAATTTGTATAGTCTCCAATAGTTACTTCTTCATTAGAATTTTTATCTATGGAATCTAGATGTTCTCTGAAGCCTGTTATGTGTCGAGAAGCCCCACTGTCTATCACCCAGGTGTTTAAGTTGTTTGAAACTTGACTAGATAGGGCAGAGTAAAATACAAGTTTCTCTGAATCCATATCCATGCTTGTTTTACTGACTTCAGCGAAGGAAGCTTGGGGTTTAGGTCTATCAGGACACTTCACTGCAAGATGACCATATTTATCACATCTATAGCATTGCACTTTAGATCGGTCCCTCCTTTTCTTGAATGATTGTTTCCCACTCGTGTCCTTGTCCTTTTTCCTTTTGAAGTTAGTCTTCTTCCCTCTTTTGTGAGATTGAGTGGTTAGAATCTGAGTGTCTTCTTTCGTGGAATTTAAACCGATCCCTCTAGTCATTAGTCTAGACTCTTCTTGAATGCAATCTGTTTTCAGTCGGTCAAATTTAGGAAGTTTGGAGCGAGCACTTACTCCTTGAATAAATGATTCCCACGAGACAGGTAGTCCATTTAGGGCTATCATTGTTAGTTCCTTACTATCAAACATATGACCAATTATGGAGAGTTGATTTCTCAAATCTGTTATCCTCATAAAGTATGAGGTAATAGTCTCTCCTTGATTCATCTTCATGTGGTGAAGTTGATTTTTAAGAGCAAGAACCCTACTAGTGTTGTTGATTTCAAACATGTCTTCTAGGGCTTTGAACATAGCATATGCTGAGTCTAATTTGATGATAATAGGTACTAAGTGATCTTTCACTCCGTCTACCATGAATTTCATTGCTTTGGTGTTGTTCTTTTGCCATTGGATCTTTTCATCTTTCACACTAGGTTCAGGGTCTGCATTTTCCACCATAGTGTTTAACTCATGTTCTTTTAATGTAAGCATCATTCGAAATTTCCATGCTACAAAATTTGAGGCACCCTTAAGTCCGTCTTCAAGTCTTACTCCATTTACCATTTTGTCAAATATAATATTTTCCAAAAATATAGTAGTTAGATTGCTTTATTTAAAATCTGATCTGATCCTTTTCCTATACCTGCTCTGATACCATGCTAAATTTGGATCAGATTTGTATATAGTAGAATTTTTGAATTTTATGGTCTGAGTACAATCTCACAACTCTGATTATATATATATAATAATAATAATTTATTTATTGCAGATAACTATATATTAGGAAATCTGAATTGCATATATAATATTCACAATGGCCGAAGATGCTTAACACTTGTTTATTTCGGTTTGTCTTCATCGACCCCCGATCTCACATTATATATATATTAATGTGGAGTCATGTCCACGAAGGGACATGACTCCACTTTACAATTGTCGGTCTTCATTAACTAAGCCGACAATCCCCTTTATAATCGTCGGCCCTCATTAACTAAGCCGATCAACTTGTTAGTTCATTCGACGGTTTGTTTAAATAATACCATAGTCACTATTCATAGTTGGTAATATTCATTAACATAATTAAATATAATTTCTCAATAATTATTATATATATATATGTAATATGTGTTCATATACATAATAAGGAAGCCATTCTTTATTAAATATATGCATACATATATATACATAATAATAATTATATTATTAACTATGTTAATAATAATCTTGACACATGGAAATTGTTTGTGCTTATAATGTGATTATTCCGACTGATTCTATAAATCATCAACAACTTTTAACTTCTAATTTTCTGGCAACCTGACTATAACCTGCGGCTGTCCATAAAGTTGTCTATTACATAAAGTTGACCACAAACCGCATTAAAGTCAACTAATCTTATGTCATTTATCATTGTTTAAAGTCACTGTTCATGATCAATGTTGCTTTATCTTTGCATACGCATCAATTGCTATTTTATATGATCTGAACATTCCATTTAAATCTAGATCAGCATCATAATAATATAAATTGCTTTCCTTCAATCCACATATTCTTCATTTTTGCCACTCTATCATAAACATTATTATTCTTGAGAGTGATTATAACATGCAATGTTTAGTTTAACGATTTAGTGGCCTTTGGCCTAATAATTGATAGGGTCATTACAGCCTTGCTTCTGACAATATGAGTGTCTTTGAGACAGGAAGGTCAATCATCCTCAAACAATTACGATCGGGTCAAAACAACATATTTTTTTTCAAGGATCCACCCATATATGCATTGTGTATATTTGTGCTGAAATCTATTTTTTTGCTAACCCTTGCCCTCCCCTAGCCTCTTTGTTTTATATCAGAACCATAGAGAGGAGGACAACTCCCCTTAATTGTTTAAATTCTTGAAAGGGAATAACTCCTCTCTTGTTAATGATGATTGCATGGAACCCATTCTCCACCACTTTGTAGGCATGATGTTCTTTTATAACAATCTTCATTAGTTACAATTGATATCTGAAATAGAATTCAATTAATCGTAGATGATCATTAGATATGCTATCTTTCAGGCAGTCTCTATGAAAGTCTTAAGTAAAACCAAACCTATCATCTGCACCAAGATGGAATCTGGAATCTTCATACATTCGTGTTCTTGTATATAAATACTCTTGAATAATCTGGAAATATCTTGGAACATAGTATTCATCCACTTGAAAGATAAGGTTTATAAATCATATTAGAAATTATTTAAGCATAGTTACTAGGAGATTGGTACATGAGATGACGATAGGTGCTGGTACACCATATTTCAAACAAACAGGATAGAGGTCCATGGAGATGATGACAACAACAACAACAACAACAACAACAGCAGCAACAAAATAATTTTTTTAATACTTATAATCGGAAAATGTTGTTCTGAATGGATATCAAATCTTATTTCATTAGCTATTAACAGGTAAGAGTTAACAAAAAGCCAATTACAGAAAAATTTAGATGGGAAATTGTCTTAAAGTATGTCCATAGCGAATACCAACTGGAATTAAAAATTTGAATCATGATCTACCACTGTATTTGATGAGCACACTATTAAAGTGAGAGTTGGGGGTGGGGGTGAAATGGTATAATACAATGTTTTATTTTTTCAACTTAACAATCACTGTGACCTCAATTGCACAATACCAATAACAAGAACTCAAGAAGAACACATGATTTACGTGGAAACATTTAGAGGAGAAAATCATGACAAAATATTGCTTATTAAAAACTTTTTTATAGACTTTGTAGGCACCAAATCACAAGAGACACCAATCCCCTCCTAAATGATTTGTAGGCACCAACCCATTGGAGACACCAATCCCCACATTTAATTTTTAGGCACCAATGCCCATCACTGAGGCACCGACCTCTGATTCATAGTATTTTTCCTTCTTGGATCTGCTCTTTCAGCCAATGATATAAACTTGGTTTCCTTAACTAATCATCTTCTTATATTTGAAAGATCAATTTCTGCTCTCATAAAATCAGATTGTGTTTGTATGATAAAACTTTTATCTCATCACTTCTCTCTTGAATAGTAACTCTTCCTTCTATACTTCACACATCTGACTACCCTTCTCAAGTAATTGTTTGGATAAGGTGTTGTACACCTTGCATAATGGTTATAATGCTTTGTTTATTATTATATGTGGTGCACCTAGGGGAGCCTAAATGGACGTGCATCACTAGGAGTTAACATTCTTGGGGCCGTCTTATGTGTTGTATGTAACATTTGGAATACATTTAATTGGGTGTCACATTGGGGAAGTATATTTAATTTAATATTGGGGAAACATTAATGAAGTGAAAACATAGTGCCCAATATTAAATGGGGGGTCAAATGGTTTTGTGAACTCGTAGTTTTGAGTGACATGGTTTTACTTTACTACTAGTTGTATTTTGTGTGAGCTTGATTCTATATAAGTAAACACATGTTTAGTGGTTAAGGTTTGTTGGTTGAGTGGGTTGTCATTTTATTGAGTCTTTCTGAGGAGTGCATATGTGAAGCATGGCATGGTAGGTGTGGATTCATGCTTGGACACATGGACAATGCATGGGAGAGGCTTGATGTTTCAGAAGCATTCCTTGTAACTTTGTTAGTGCTTTGTATTTCTTTATTGCTGAATAATATGATGAAGCATGGATGCTTTTAGAAGCTGGGATTTTCCCTCACGAGGTTTTCTCATGGTATATCATGTGTTTTCTTGTGGCTTGTCTATTTGATCTATGCATAATGGTTGTTTTGTAAGCTTGTATGCATTCTTTTCTCTTATGGGTTATGTAGAATATGCATTAAATGGAGCTGGTATGAAGCATTATTTTCTAACAAGTGATATCAATGTCTTCATGGTTAGATTTTGAGTTATAACCTTAGCTCGAGTAGACAATGTGCAAAGTTGAAGCCATGGCTATGCATGAAAGATTTGAGACATTACAAGGTATGGAACACATCTTTAGGTTGTTTTATTGCAGATCTGAGGGTTTTGGGTTTGTTGTTATGATGGCTTGTTTGTAGTTTTGGGATGAAAAATATTAGGTCAAATGGGATTCTTGGATATCCATTCAAATGAGGGTTTAAGGGGGAAGTTTTTACAGTTGACCCTTGGGAAAAAATGGGCCTCACCATTGGATCTAGGTTGACTAAGACAAATCTCGACATATAATTTGGCCTATTTTGGAAAAGTTGAAAAAATGGGTTTTATTTTAGCCCTAGCCCAAGTTATATGACCTGAGCTAGGTCATCAAAACAAAAGCTAGTATAAAAGTACTTTTGCCCATTGGATTACAAATTTATCCTACAAATGAATGTTTTTATAAAGGAGGGCGCTTTAGAAAAAGTTGTTTTAATAAAAAAATTGATGTTTGCTGGGGGAGTCGGATCCTTGCCCTTGACAGGTCTACTAAGCAATACATGTGGTACGCTCACATGCTCGTTGCCAACACACTCAATGCCTGTTGCAATGCAATCAAAGCCACCGAGAAAATAAAACTTGCCGCTCCTTTATCAACCAACTTGAAAATAAAATACCCACCAATATTTTTTAAAATACCATAAAACTTAATTAAATAAAATTAAAATCGCCATTTTTAATTAAAACAAGTTGGCCCAATTTTCGAAGTTCAAATTTGAAAATTGTTTTTGACAATGATTTCAGGTCTAGGGGTTGGCCCTCACATTATTTTTTAAAAGCTTGAAATTTGGAGATTAAGCTAGATTGGGCAACTTTTTCAAGTCCAGCCACCTATGCTTTGCACATATAGGCATGTACACCGTTTTTTAACAAGCATGAGTCCATTTTTCAACTTCTTATACCCGTTGGAAAGCTAGTTCTGAGCACTACACAATGGTACATGTTTGACTCCATGATTTTGTTGTTTTGATCAATTCTGGGGACTTGGAAGTTAGATGCTCTCCTTTTCGTGGTTTTGGGCATAACTTTGGCATATGGAATCAAATTTTTGATTTCAAAGAGGTGTTGGAGAGCATGTTTAGTGTACTATAGAGTGTTGCTATTATTTTATTAGTTTGATGACTATGGAGAGTTGTGTACTTATTTGATCATTTGTAGGTGGCTAAGATTTAGGGTGTGATTGTGTGGGCATCCAAATGAGTCAAGAGTCAAAACCTTGAGGGAGTGTAATGTTCCTATCCTCATCACTTCATGTCAACCTAGTAACTCAATTTTGTGAAGTCTCTAAGAAAGACAAAATTGCAAAGAAATCGGAGATGTTATATATGACAGTTAGAGACTAAGATATGTCAAAAGCATTAATAATCCTTTATAATCAACAACCAATGAAGATGATTAACATGATAACCGTAAGTCTCTTGGATTGAATCAGTCTTACAATAAGGGTGGAAATTATCAAACAAAGGCACGGTGACATCATTAATTAAGAGATGTTCAATAACCTAAACACGTGGACTAAGAGAAATAAAGTAAAGATCATCTTTGAGAACAGTATGAGAGATAAATTCTAGTGATGACATCTATTAGATGAGGAGGTAATCATCAACTTGATTAGATAAAGGGAATCATTGTGAACTTTCGATAACTAAGAAGATTGATCAGTACTGTTGATGCATAGTCATTAGAAGTATAGAAATGAACGAATAGAGGCTAGTCTAGAATATATAAACAAAAACAAAAAATAGAGGCTAGTTCAGAATATATATATATATATATATATCAACCTATGGTTAAGAATAGTCATAAATGACAGGGTGTAATAACCCATCATCAATGAATGAAGCGGAATACCAACCTTGAAGGTTCACATCTACTACGGTACGATTAGTCATCAAGGGTGAACTGTTAAGATGGCTATGGGCGGCCAGTACAAGGAGATGAGTTCAGGCATCACGGGACTATAGCATTGAGCTCATAGTTTAGTGGTTTCTCATCAATAACAAATTAAGATTGGCAAATTATACTGAGTTGTTTGGAAATATATATATATCCTTGACCACATTCAGTAATAAACACATACAAACTCACATAAGCGACAGGAAACAAAGATATTAAATATCAAAAGGCTCGATATCAATAGGAAGATAATAGAGTAATGTCCATCGTGTAAACGACAAGAGCCTATGTATCAATGACATCGTCTAATGACAATTTACTAATTGATATCATAACCAGTCGATTTAGTTGCTAGTGATCTCTAAAGATGATTAGCATTATTTACCGCCTAACAATAGAGGAACAACTAATGTATCGTTGATGAAGGAAGAATCAATATCTGGCACGATTAAGGATGACAACAACTACCATATTGATAATCAAGCAAACTAAACATCAGTGGTTAGAGAATTGCGAATCTATCCATTAAGGATAGCGTTTTAGTAAATAATGATAATGATTGGTCAATAGGTTAATAAAGGTTTAGTTGCATTAAGCCAAAGGGTGCGATTGATATAACCAATCAATTTGCATGAATCTGAAAGAGACATGATTTACTTAAAATTGATTTGCTTATGTTATTAGGAGATATGATCTTGAAGTGACATGTCTCTTGGACATTTAAGTGATGCAACCTTTGGGTCTTGCAAGGTATATATAATGGATATCAAATCCATGCGAAGGGCATCATTGGAAAGCTTATCTCTTTATTTTATCCTTATTTGGATCTTCTCTGTAGAGCATTTGCCTTTGGCAATTTGGTTGCAAGATTACATCGCAGTTCAGAGACAACACTGTGATTGTATGTATAGAAGGATAATCAGAAATGACATCAACATTTGAAGTTGCAAGAATCTGAAACAGCAACATATTGCTCTAGCGATATAGCACTTTTCATAATTATATTGTCATATTAGATACAACAAACACATTGCTGCAAGCAATACTTATCAATTGCATTTTCATATTGTTTACATCAAACATAGCATCATTATATTATCACTACAAGTGATAAGGTTATCATATTCATAGCATATTGCATATTAGTGTATCAGACAATTACACATTAATATTCATATCATCTTGCATACTTATATCATAATTAAATCTGAAAGAACAATTGATACCCTATGAACTTTTCGAATGGGGAGCGAAGGTGGGAACTGTGCTCATGGAGGTATGCCGGGGAATCTTGCTGGCCTGACTGTTGGTGGTTCTCGAGTGGGAGTTCTAGATGTAGGACATTTTGCAGATAAGACAGGTGACGTAGGCTAGGACAGTACGGATTTAGAGGAAGGGGACCCACAAAATGATAGGGTCCCGAAGGACCCAGGTGGTGTTGTTGGCCCATGTGATGGGAATCGATCACATGAGGGTTTGTGCGGGTGTTCGGTGGGTTCCTTGGATCTTGATCCCAAGAAGGCAACATCGAACCTATCGAGGGCAGGAAAAAGACCTTGGTCGTCCCTCTTTGGGATTAAACCAAGTGGTAAGTCGACATTCCCACAAGTGAACAATATTTCTAACCCTTCTTCAGGTCGGTTTGCTCTCTATTTTTGAGCCTGTGATTGACCATATTATTTCCCTAATGGCCCTTAGTCTGGTGGGAAAGTTAATGGGTCCCAGACCCAATATTGATCTGGTCAGAGACCGTGCTAGGAAAAAATGTTACTTGAAGGGGCAAGTGGAGATTTCTGCTATGCCTAAAGGGTTTTTTTCCTTTGCCTTTTCCTATGCGGAGGATGTATCAGATGTATTGTGTGGTGGACCATGGGTAATTGGTAAGTCGTCCTTAGCCCTAATGAAATGGACTCTAAATCTTGATCTTTCGGATTCGATTTTTGAAGTTCTTCCTGTATGGGTTAGATTGCCCGACTTACCCCTTGAATACTGTTATGAGGATGTTTTTAGGGGTTTAGCCAGTTCCTTTGGTGAACTGTTATCAATATACTCCATGACTGCAGCCAGCAAGAGATTGTTTTATGCTAGAATTTGTGTTGGAGCTACTCAACAGAAGGATCTACCTGCTTCGATAGATATTGTTTCCAAGTTGTAAATGGGTTCAACCCATTGAATTTGAATCTTTGGCATTTGTGTTTCCATTGTAAATAATCTGGTCATTGGGCAAAGAAATGTCCTCTGCGAGCTAACAAGCCTTGGAATTAGAAAGAGGTTTCGAAAAAGGTCTGGAAGGAAAAGAAAGTAGGACTTGACCAAGTGAGTAAATCCATGGGTCTAGACCATAATAGAAAGATGGATGATATTAGCAAAGTGGTGGTTTGATTCGAGATGATCCTCAAAATGATAAGTTGCAGACCGAGGACCTAGTTAGTAAGGAGAATGGGGTGAGATTACTAGGTATGAAGAGTTCTATTCCTGGGAATGAGGTAAGACTACCAGGTAAGGAGAGTACTGGTCCCTTGACATCTGGAACAGAGACTTATGTGGGAGTAGGTGAGTACAAAAAGGTTGAGGATAATAGCAACTCGGGTGGATTGTATCGGGTTGATATTCAAAATGAAAAGCCACAGATTGAGGTGGAAAGTTCAAAGTTGGATATGGCTAATGACGGACAACGAGGTGTTCTCAGTTATGATCCCTTGATATCTAGCAAAGGGATTTCTTTGGAAGGAGGTGAGATTTTGGAGGATTGGAAAGAGCTGGGTAAATGTATCTTTCCCGTGATGGATGAGATTGAAGGAGGAAACAAGATAGGGGTTTGTGGATCTGAATGTGGCTCGGGAACCCCTGAAGTTGTTAAGTCCACTTTTCCAAATTTGGACTCTCCCCTTGCTGGAGGCCCTCCTCATGCTCTTGCAACTTCTAATATGAATATGGTGAGCCCATTATCTAAAGGGAATGGAGTGCTTGGAGTGCAGAAAAATGATAGAGAGGTGAATGTTGGGAAGGAAAATCCGAAGTTTGAAGATATGGAAGTTGAAGGGGATGGCTCTTTCACGACGGTGGAGAAGAAGAAAACTAGAAAACAAATCCCTTCAATGGGAGTTGCCACAAGGAACAAGATTAAGGCGTATGTTGGGAACCCTAAGACATCAGCAGACAAAAAACCGTCAAGATGGCATAGAGAACAGGAGTGCCTTCAGAATGTAGCGGATGGTACCCAAAAAACCATCATTGAGATTTGTTCTCCTAGTAAAAAATGAAGATAATATTTTGGAATATTAGGGGGCTTAATAGTCCCCACAAACAAGACATCCTACTCAATTTTGTGAGGGATCATAAGTCGGACATTATTCTTGTACAGGAGACGAAGATGTCTAAAGAAAAGGTGGAAAAGATTAAGCTGTTTAAAAATTGTGGTGTTATTGGCAGCAGTTCAGATGGAGCTTCTGGAGGTACAACCATCTTCTGGAATCTCAACTATATTCAAGGTGTGCTTCTTGAGGCCGATGTGAATAGTGTCTTTGTTAAATTTCATCATATTAGAGATGACTTCAGCTGGGTATTGTCTAACATCTACGCCCCTAACAATAAGTCTTCTAGAAGTAAGTTTTGGAAAAGATTGGAGAACCTTCGCTTGAAATTCTTGAATGATAACTAGATGATAATGGGGGATTTTAACACTCCTCTCCAAGAAAAGGAGAAATTTCGTGGATCGTAGGTGAACCTAGATAGTAGAATGGATCTGCTAGAGTTCATCAATAACCAAGGCTTGCATAATGTCGATCTCAAGGGTGCTAACTATACTTGGACAGTTAGGAGAGTTGGTAATGAGTTGTTTCATGTTCAGTTGGATAGGGCTTTGATTTCTAGTGTTTGGGTGGTTGATTTCTTCTACTCCCTTACTTCCCTGCCTAGAGTTGGTTCGGACCATTTCGTCATCTGTTTTGTTGGTGATGCTGTTTCTAGAAAAAGGAATTTCCCTTTTAGGTTTGAAAAGATGTGGCTCTCCCACCCCAAATTAAAGGATTGTATAACTAGCTGGTGGAATATTACTGTCTGGTACGACTCTGTTTAAGGTGGCCAAAAAATTAAGATTTGTGGAGGACAATGTCAAACATGGAACAAAGAGGTTTTTGGGGACATCTTTGCCTTGAAAGCTGATATTCAGAGCGAGCTTAAGGAGATCCAAGACACAATTCAGTCCGAGGGGTATGTTGAGAATTATCTTGCTAAGGAAGATGAGATCCTTATCAGATATCATGATATAATAGCTAAAGAGGAGGAATTGTGGAAGCAAAGGTCTAGAATTTTATGGCTCCCAGCGGGGGATAAAAATACGAAATTCTTCCATATGACTGCCCTAAAACACAAAGTTGTCAACATGATTTCTCAGATATCTAATAATGGTGTTGTTCTCGATAAGGAAGAGGACATTAGGGGGGAGGCTGCTAGGTTCTTTTGCAATCTGTTGTCTGCTGATTCTAATTTGGATGGAGAGGCTCGAAATTGCTTCCTTGATGCTATTCCTAAGATTCTGAATCAAGAAGAGAATAAGGCTCTTATTGCTATCCCCTCGGCTGAGGAGGTTAGGAATGTTGTGTTTTCCTTTGAAGGTAACAAAGCTTTGGGCCCAAATGGTTTTCTTATGTTCTTTTTTCAAGTTTTCTGGAATATAGTGGCTAAGGATGTGGTGAATGCGGTTAAAGAATTCTTTGGAGCTAGGAAAATGCTTAAGGAAATGAACTCTACCTTTCTTGTTTTGGTCCCCAAATCCCCTGGTGCTGATACGATGGATGGTTTTCACCCCATTAGCCCGTGTAATTCAATTCATAAAATCATTTCAAAGGCGCTGACTTCTAGGCTTTTGGTTGTTCTGCCTAATCTCTTTTCTCCCCAACAAAATGGATTTGTGCCTGGCAGATAGATTTTAGATTCAATAATCAGTACATGAAAATATTCACTCCTTGGAACTCTCCAAGAAGCAAGGTTTTATGATGAATCTTGACTTATCAAAGGCCTATGATCGTGTGGACTGGGATGTATTACTCAAAATCTTGAAAGCCTTTGGTTTTGGGGAGAGAATCCTTCAACTCATTTGGCAACTTATATCTACTTCTTACTTGGTTGTTATTGTCAATGGCGCCCCCTCATTTTTTTAAGCCTACATGGGGCCTCAAACAAGGTGATCCTATCTCTCCTATTCTCTTTACTTTAATGGCTGAGAGCTTGGGAAGATACTTGTAGAAATTGGTAAGAGAGGGTATTCTTAAAGGCCTGAGACCTTCCTCGTCTGATTTAGTTTGTTCCCATCAACAATTTGTTGATGATATGATCGTGATGGGTAGTGCAACTCTTGGGGAAGCGAGAAAGCTCAAAAACACTTTAAATCTTTATGGCAATGCTTCGGGATAGATGATCAACTAGTGAAAGAGTTCTCTATTCTTTATTAATACTCCGGAGGATAGACAAAGGAAGATTGCCAATAACCTTGGGTGCGAGGTTGGTATACTTCCTTCCTCCTACCTTAGTCTCCCCCTGTGTTCTAAGCCTCCAGATTCGTTCTGGAATTCTCTGATTGACATATTCAACAAGAAGCTTGCAGGTTGGAAAGGTGCTTTGCTGAGACAAGCTGGGAAAATCCAACTTCTAAAGTCATTACTTGAAAATATACCTATCTATACTCTCATTCTTTTCAAAATTCCCTCCAAGTTTGCGGATATCATAGAAAAGATTCAGAAACGATTCCTTTGGTCGGGGGTTGAGGAGAGAAAGCGTTTATTGCTGATTGCTTGGGATAAGGTCTGCAAGCCTAAATATTTGGGAGGAATGGATATCAAAAGTATCAAAACTTTTAACAAAGCTCTTTTGGCCAAGCAAATAATCTGGAGAACTTTTGATGAAAAAAAGAGAGTGGAACTCAATTTGGCACAACAAATACTTGTTAACATTATTTCCTTTAATGATTTTCTCCACTCTAATTTTATTCTTGCAGGTTCCTTTCTCTGGAACAATATTACGAAAGCTAGAAAGGTTGCACCTATGGGAGCCAAATGGAGAGTTGGGAATGACAGGAAGATCTTGTTTTTGGAAGATATTTGCCTCTTTTAGGAACCGTTGTGTGGTGTCCCCTCGTTTATCCCATTTATTGAAGAGTGCAAGGCTAGATTTGGTCATTTTGTGGTTGACTATTGGAAGGACCAAGCTTGGGTTAATCTGGTTCAAGTTAACGCTGCTCTTATGCCTATTTAGTTGTCCCTTTTCTCCTGTGTTATCCAACCGGGTGTTGATGATTTGATAATTTGGCATGGGGCCTCTTTTGGATGCTATTCTATTGCTTCTGTTGTCTCTTTGATGACTTCTTCCCCTTTGCCTCCTCCTTTGTCGGCCAGGGCCTGGGTCAAACTTCTTATCCCGAAAATCATTATCTTTTTGTGTCTCCTTTTGCAAGATAAGGTGTTGACCTTTGATAATCTCTGTAAAAGAGGTTTCATGATTCCTAGTAGGTGCTCTCTCTGCTTAATGGATGTTGAATCTGTTTCTCATATCTTCCTTCATTGTGCCTTTACCAATGATATTTGGGATAGGGTGTTGAAGAGATGGAATTTAAGTTGGGTCTTCCCAGCGCCTGTTTAGGACTTCTATTGCCAATGGAAAGCGCCTTCAGGTAATCAGATTATCAAAATGCTATGGTCCTACATCTTTCCTCAGCTAGCTTGGGGTGTGTGGAAGGAAAGAAATAATAGAATTTTTCGGGAAAGTGCTCTTCCTTTAGATGTGGTCTCTGAAAAGAATTTTAGAGCAATTGGGGAGAATATTAGTTTATGATGCAGAGCCTTCTTCAACTCCTCACTCTACCCAATCTAGATGTGATGAGATCTACAATCCTCCAAGGGTGATCTCACTAGGAAAGGCTATACACCTTAGAACACAACAATACCAACCTTCTCTGACTCATAATGATCCCCAAATACCTTACATAACATGGTTTGGGTTGATCATTCAACAATCTCCTTCACACATTAGACCCCAAGTGTACCTAAGGGCTAATTGTGCTACCAATACACCAGAATGAAAAGAGTAATGAGAGGGGTGAAATCCTTCTGGTTTCTACCTATCTAGACCAACCATGACATGATCCCATTGGTTGGATCCTTCTGCAACACACCCAAAGAGCACTTCCTTCTTTATGAGGCTCAATTCCTACTAGCCCTATATCTCGAGTTTTTCTGAGATAAATTTTTGTTTTCGCAAAGGACTGCCCAAACAAAGTACCTTTCGTGACACCCTTTTGGAAGTACTAAGAGACCCCAACATTAGGAATTCAGGACTAAACCGGTGTTATGCAAACCCCAACTGACCTACTGGACCTTAAAACTCCAATTAGGCCTACTTAACAAAGCAAGTATGCTCAAAACTCACCAGACACCCAAACCAATGGTTGCAGAAGTTGAAATAGGATGCTAATACACCAAATCCATGATTTCATTGTGAGATTCCACCCCTTCATACTATGTCTCCTCACTTGTTCAAAACTGTGTAAGACAGCCACATAGAGATGTCTGTCTTCTTCTAGTTCAAACACACATGTGCCAAATTTTCCCTGCAAATGAACACCAAAATCCTAATATACACATGCCCTTCCCTCATTTCACCAAGGCTTATAATTTTCCAATGGTGAAATCATGAGAAAATGGCATTTGAATGCCAAACCCTAGCAAAGCTAGGGTTTCCGACCTTTTCTCACAAAATTGATTCTAACTTTCACCACACAGGGTCTTAAGGGTTCAAACCTATTGCAAATGAAAGCTAAGTCTCTCTTCTTCAATCCACAATTGGTCTCAACCCTTCATGAATCCGTACAACACCGTACCAAGCGAAACAACTCGACTGTTACAGGAAAACCGTTGTTAATTTTATTGATTCAAAGGAAAAATTACATCATCATCCTCCAACCCGACCAAAAGGGGTATTTGGAGGCATTTCCCAACGTCCATAACTGCATTTCAAAGGTTATGACTGTTGGGAATGTTGTTACAAACGAATTTGCAAAAGGTGACAACTTTTGCAAAAAGTTGCTAAGCAACTTTTTTTTGCATTTTGCAATTCGTGCCCCTAATGAGCAACTTTGCATTCCAAACATAACCAAGGGTCCCACATGGACGAAAGCACCTTAAAAACATCCAAAACACTAAACTAACACAAAATCCAACATTTGTATGATGATTGATCCTTTGACCAGAGTTGACCAAGTGGTTTATAGACACCAACTTGGCACTTGGTCTCACAAATGGATCCTTATTGCACACCTAAGTGGTCCAAAAGACCCAACCTACTAGAATGACCCAAGACACCTTTAGGGTGTCCCAGGACATGTGTGAATTCATCATGGTGCTCTTGCACCATACTCCCCCAGTGAAAAAGAACTCAAGTTCCCACTTGAGGTTAACTGGTCCAAAGTGAATCCATGCTTCAAAATATCTTGTTTTGTCATCCAAGTAGCATCAATATCTGGGAGGCCCTTCCATTTAACAAGGTACCACATATAAGTATTCTTCCTAGTTTGTTTGAAAATCTGTCTCAAGGATCTTGTCCAATTGGAGGGGTTGACTGGGAGGAAGATCTTGAAGCCAGTCATCATGAGTGTCATCTTCATCTTGTTGGCTACCTGCAGTGCCTGCATTTTCTTTAAAAGGGGTTAAATTAGAAATATTAAAAATTGGAGAGATTGCAAGTGTGGGAGGTAAAGTGATCTGATATGCATTTTCACCAAATTTGTGCAAGATAGTGCAGGGTCCTATTTTCTTCATGTAGAGCTTGGAGTGTCTGCCTTTTGGAAGCCTTTCTTTTCTGAGGTAAGCCCACACTTTGTCACCAACTTTGAGGTGTATTGCCCTTCTTTTCTTGTCTACATGAGCCTTGTACTTCTGGACTGTCTGTTCCAAGTTGTCTTTGACTTGATCTTGTACTTGCTTGATCAATTTTATAAATTTTTCTCCATGAGCACTTATCTTAGGATCATTTGGGAGTTCTTTGAGTTCCATTGGCCCCCTTGGGTGCAAACCACAAACTACTTGAAAGGGTGTTTTCCCTGTGGACCGATTGATTGAATCATTGAAGGCATATTCTGCTTGTGGTAGTATAACATCCCAATTCAGAGAATACTATTTTATGAGACACCTTAAGAGGCTGCCAAGTGATCTATTGACTACTTCTGTTTGACCATCTGTTTGGGGATGGTAGGCAGAGCTAAATGACAAATTTGTTCCCAACTTTTTCCTTAGGGTTCTCAAGAAGTGTCCTTGAAATTCTGCATCTCTATCTGAAACAATTGACTGAGGGAGGCCATGAATTCTGACAATTTCCTTGAAGAACAACTGTGCAATGTGTGAGGCATCATGAGTGCTTTTGCAAGGTATGAAATGCACCATTTTACTAAACCTATCAACAACTACAAAAATATTGTCATACCCTTGCTTTGTTCTTTTGAGTCCCTTTACAAAATCCATTGAGATTGCTTCCCAAGGTCTAGATTGTATGGGTAGGGGTTGGTAAAGTCCTTGATTAGTGGAGACACCTTTGGCTCTTTGGGATATAACACAAATCTCCACAGATTTTCTGATATCATTTTGCAACTTGGGCCAATGGTAGTGTCTCTTTACTGCTTCTAGGGTCTTATCTAAACCAAAATGACCACTCATTCCACCACAATGTTTTTCTTTGACAATGTTATCCCTCATTGAACACCTAGGGATACATAACTGACTGCCCTTAAACAATAGACCATCCTATATCAAAAATTCTGAGAAATCATTGTGATACTTGTCAACAAGTTTTGTGCATACCTCATAGGCTTCACCAAAGTCTGCATCACCAATGTACAGATCCTTTAGAGCATCAATTCCAATGCTTTGCAGTTGTATCTTCTGCACCAAAACAATTCTCCTACTCAATGCATCAGCCACTTTATTGGCTTGACCCTTTTTATGTTTGATTGAAAAGGAGTATGCCTGCAATTGTTCCATCCATTTGATATGTTCGACACTAAGTTTATCCAGAGAATTCAAATAACTTAATGCATGGTTATCTGTGTACACAACAAACTCTTTAGGTAATAGGTAGTGTCTCCATTTTTTGAGAGGCTGCACCATTGCATAAAGTTCCAAGTCATAGGTAGAATACCTTTTCTTTGCATTATTTAGTTTTTTTGAAAAAAATGCTACTAGTCTTCCATCTTGGCTTAAAACAGCCCCAATTGCAAGGTTACTTGCATTAGTTTCCACAATAAATACCTTATTAAAATCAGGAAGGGTAAGTATTGGATACTGTGCTACCCTTGATTTCAGATATTCAAAAGCATCATTGGCTTCTTTGGTCCAAGCAAACTTAATTCCTTTTCCATCCTTGATGCTATCAAGCATAGGTGCACACACAAGACTGAAATTTTTGATGAACTTTCTATAGAAAGTGGCTAACCCATGAAAAATTCTTACATCACCTTGGTTTTTAGGAGGTGGCCAATTGACTATTGCATCTACTATTGAAGGGTCCATCTTGAGTGTCCCCTTGGAGATCACAAAACCCAAAACGATGAGTTCTTCCTGCATAAAGACACATTTCTCCAGATTTATCATTAGTTTATGTTCATGTAACCTCTTCATTACCTGCTCCAAATGTTTGAGGTGTTCCTCCTTGCTGCTGCTAAAGATCAATATATCATCAAGATAAATGACAAGAAATTTACCATTGTAATCCTGAAAGATTTCATTCATTAACCTCATGAAGGTGCTGGGTGCATTACTCAACCCAAAGGGCATGTCAAGCCACTCATATAGACCCATTGTTGTTTTGAATGCCGTTTTCCATTCATCTCCTGGCTTTATCCTTATTTGGTGGTAGTCTGATTTCAAGTCAATCTTGGAGAAGTTACATGCATTGCCCAACTGATCCAATAGATCCTCTATCCTTGAAATGGGGATCCTATATTTTATTGTGATCTTATTCACTGCCCTACTGTCAGTACAAAGCCTCCACTTTCCATCTTTATTAGGGGCTAAAATTGATGGGACTGCACAAGGGCTCAAGCTCTTTTTGATTAGTCCTTTATCCAACAATTCACTGACTTGTTTAGATATCTCTGCATTTTGGACAGGGGTCATTTTATGGTGCCTTATTAGCAAGGAAGCACCTGGTATAAAATCTATTTGGTGACTTATATCCCATAAGGGTGGGAGGGATGAGGGCAAGTCACTAGCAACCACATCATGATAAGTATCTAACAGATTTTGGACTTCTTTTGGGATTGGTTTGCTTTCAGTAGTAGTTATTTCCTCCTTGGGTTTCAGAATTAGTGCATGCCCTCCTTCTTCAGATTCTTTTATAGTCTTGACCATCTCTTTTTCCCCAATGACTATGACTATGGGATCTTTTTCTGGTTTTGTGTCAGGTAAGGGTTTCATAGTATAGGAGACTCCATCCTTAATCAGGGTATATGTATTTTTCCACTATGAGTGGCATCCACATCATATTGCCAAGGTCTACCTAAGAGTAGATGGCATGCATCCATTTCCACTATGTCACACAAGACTTTATCTTTGTAATCTCCTATAGAGAATTCTACCCAAGCTTGTTCTTTTACCAGGTTTGTTAACCCTTAGTAAGCCATGAAACATTATATTGACAAGGATGAGGGAATTTCTGCAACTTAATCTTTTGCACCATTTCATTCGACACTAGATTTTCTGTAGAACCATAATCAATGAGTAATTTGCATACCTTTCCATGGCTCCTGCATTTGGTTCTGAACAAAGTTTTCCTTTGTGGTGGTTCTTGGGCTTGAGGCACTTTGTTTCAAAGTTTGTCTCATCATCAAGCATGCTCCCTCTTCAGGCTCTAATTCTTTAGGTGGAAAGTTAATACACTGATTGTCTTCTTGTACCAACTGTGTCCTCCTTTCTCCTTGGGTATTGGATCCCATCTTTTCAGGACATCTGCTGGCATGGTGCCCTAACTGATTGCAACTGAAGCATCTTAGGGGTCCATTGTTTCTTCCCCCAAATCTCCCTCTTCCAAAGGGTCTTCTCCCTCTGTAGTTCCCTCTAGAGCTTGATTCTGCTTGCTCCTTGTCTCCCTGATTCTGTTCACCAAATGGTTTAGGGGACTGTCCTCTTCCCCAAGTGTTTCCTCTTCCTCTGAAGTTCTTGTTACCTCTTCCTCTGCTATTCTGATCTTGTCTTCTTTTTATTTTATCCTCAACCTTCAATGCTAATTGATAGCATTTGTGCACTATGGGAGGACTCAAAAGATTCAACTCTTCTTGAATGTTTATTCTTAAACCATTCATATACCTTGCTACCTTTTCACTCTCAGTCTCCTTTGTCTGAGATTTCATACAGAGTCTCTGAAACTCTTCAGTGTAAGTACCCACGTCCATCTCTTTCTGTCTTAGGTTGTCTTCTCTTGTGAAGTTGGATTTCATAATCCACGGGTACATATGTTTCTCTAACCAAAGCAACCATTCTCTTCCAGATCATGTTCTTCTCTTCCTTCACACTTTCTTGTTGGATGAAGTTCCACCATGTTATTGCTGCCCCCTTCAATTTTGATTTTGCCATCTTTACTCTTTGGTGTTCAGGAATCTCCTCACACTCAAACAAACTTTTTAAGGATTCAATCCAATCTTTCGCCAAATCTGGGTCCATCTTCCCACTGAATACTGGCAGGTTCAATTTGACATCCATGGTTCTCCTCTCCATAGATTTCAAGGACTTGAGGAGGGTCTCTGGTCTACAGGAACTTGCTCTTCTACTTCCTGCCTAGGGGTGTTCTTTTCACTCCCTTCATCATCTCTAGAGCAACCAACATCCTTTCCTCCTCTCATCTGGCTTTTCATCTTAGCCATCTCCTCCCCGAGTTTCCTACTTTTTGTCATCTGCACCTTCACTAGCTTGGCTAGTTCCACATTGGTCATTCTTGGGGGTAGTTCTTCTTCTCCATCTGCCATACTTGTCTTCAAATACTTCTTCCTTAGGATATCTCCTAAGCTTTGATACCACTTGATGTAGAGCCTTCCTCAACTCCTCACTCTACCCAATCTAGATGTGATGAGATCTACAATTCTCTAAGGGCGATCTCACTAGGAAAGGCTATACACCTTTGAATTCAACAATACCAACCTTCTTTGACTCATAATGATCCCCAAATACCTTACATAACATGGCTTGGGTTGATCATTCAACAATCTCCTTCACACCTTAGACCCCAAGTGTACCTAAGGGCTAATTGTGCTACCAATACACTAGAATGAAAAGACTAATGAGAGGGGTGAAATCCTTCTGGTTTCTACTTATCTAGACCAACCATGACATGATACCATTGGTTGGATCCTTCTGCAACACACCCAAAGGGCACTTCCTTCTTTAGGAGGTTCAATTCCTACTAGCCCTATATCTCGAGTTTTTTTGAGATAACTTTTTGTTTTCCCAAAGGACTGCCCAAACAAAGTACCTTCCTGACACCCTTTTGGAAGTACTAAGAGACCCCAACATTAGGAGTTCAGGACTGAACCGGTGTTATGCAAACCCCAACTGACCTACTGGACCTCAAAACTCCAATTAGGCCTACTTAACAAAGCAAGTATGCTCAAAACTCACCAGACACCCAAACCAATAGTTGCAGAAGTTGAAATAGGATGCTAATACACCAAATCCATGATTCAATTGTGAGATTCCACCCCTTCATACTCTGTCTCCTCACTTGTTCAAAACTGTGTAAGACAACCACATAGAGTTGTCTGTCTTCTTCTAGTTCAAACACACATGTGCCAAAGATTCCTTGCAAATAAACACCAAAATCCTAATATACACATGCCATTCCCTCATTTCACCAAGGCTTAGAAGTTTCCAGTGGTGAAATCATGAGAAAATGGCATTTGAATGCCAAACCCTAGCAAACCTAGGGTTTCCGACCCTTTCTCACAAAATTGATTCTAACTTTCACCACACAGGGTCTTAAGGGTTCAAACCTATTGCAAATGAAAGCTAAGTCTCTCTTCTTCAATCCTCAATTGGTCTCAACCCTTCATGAATCCGTACAACACCGTACCAAGCAAAACAACTGGACTGTTACAGGAAAACCGTGGTTAATTTTATTGATTCAAAGGCAAAATTACATCATCATCCTCTAAACCGACCAAAAGGGGTATTTGGAGGCATTTCCCAACGTCCATAACTGCATTTCAAAGGTATGACTGTTGGGAATGTTGTTACAAACAAATTTGCAAAAGGTGACAACTTTTGCGAAAAGTTGCTTAGCAACGTTTTTTTGCATTTTTGGAATTCTTGCTCCTAATGAGCAACTTTGCATTCCAAACATAACCAAGGGTCCCACATGGACCAAAACACCTTAAAAACATCCAAAACACTAAACTAATAGAAAATCCAACATTTGTATGATCCTTTGACCATAGTTGACCAAGTGGTTTATAGAACCAACTTGGCACTTGGTCTCACAAATGGATCCTTATTGCACATCTAAGTGGTTCAAAGGACCCAACCTACTAAAATGACCCAAGACACCTTTAGGATATCCCAGGACGCGTGAATTCATCATGGTGCTCCTGCACCAATTTACTCGATGGTCTTCCCTGTAAGGGGCAAATAATTCCTTTCTTGAGTTACGACTTCATGGTGTCAAAGGAGTGGAAAATCAATATTGACATTTCGAAGTCCATTGGTCGTATTAAGAAATCCAGGGAAGGAGTGGTGTTGTGTTTTCCTCCTAAGGGATGGGTAAAAATCAACTTTGATGGGGCAACTAAAGGGAATTTGGGGTAGGCTAGGTGTGGGGGAGTGATAAGAGATGAGAATGGCAGAGACATTGCAGCGGTGGCACTCCCCATGGGAAACCAAACTAATCACCTCGCGGAAGCTATGGGGGATTATCAGGTCTTGGACCTTGCTAGTCGGCTCAACTGCAAAAGAGTGTGGATAAAGGGGGATTCAAATAACATCATTCGATGTCTCAAAGGGGAATGTAAGGCATGATTGACTATTGATGGTTTAATTAAATCTTCTATAAACATTATTAGGTCATTTGAGAAGTGTTTTATATCTCATGCTTTAGAGAGGTTAACATTGTTGCTGATAGCCTTGCAAATAAGGGGGTCACCTCCAATTCAAAGATGACGTGGCATGGGGAGGATGAGTTGGCAAAGGACGTCAAGGCCCTTGTTAATTATGATAGAACACATGTGTAATGTCCCCATTTTTCTTGAGCATCAGAGTTTGAGGGATTAGCCTATTATTGTGACCCTCGTAGGCTATTTATTTTGGATAGAGGGTCTTCTGACTTAGAGGTTTGGTTAATGGAGGTTCTTATCTTCTCCAGAATTTCGTATGTTCCAGTCTGGTCTTCGTTTGGCTCAGATTGGACTTCGTTTGGGCTCAGTTTCATATACTTACTATTAATAATAAGTCTGAGGTTGATCGAGAAGGACCCTTCTATTTTTGGAAAGTGCATTTGGTCACGTGGGGAAATATTAGGTGTGACTCTGTTTTAGATGACATATTTAAAGGATAAGTAATTTGGCCAATTAGTTATTATTATTTTAGTGGCCAAATTATTATTTAATCATTAAATGGCCTATTATAAAGTTATAATTTAACTTTATAATTTCACTTAAGTTGAGGGTTGAGTCATCATTGGATGGGGCCATTTATCCAATTAATTCATTGAAGACTAAGCCAAAGTATTAATTAAAGTATTGGAGTAAATGAATTATTAAAAGGAAAAGTATATCTATTTATCCCACATTGGCTGGAAAAAGTGTAAATTGTCCCACAAAAGTTATAAAAGACTCGCATGAGTTCTTTTTCATTATTCATGACTTGTGCATTTTCTTTTTATCTGTGGAGAAGAAATTGATACAAGGGTTTCAGATTTTGAGCTTGAAGAATTGTGAATTCTTCCAAGTTATTTCAGCATAGTGAATTGGTGAAACACCCAACGAATTATGTGAAGCGTTGGCTTCATGTAGAGGCCAAGAGTGAATTTATTGTTGCAGAATTAAGGGTTTGAATGTTTCATTATTTACCAGAACAGTTTGCAATGATAGAAGGAATTGGCAGCCATTATTAATTAGATTTCAAAGCATTTATAAGCAGATTTGTGAAGTTTATTCAAGGGTTTCAAGACATCATACCTGTAAGTTCTTGAATTGTAATTCCTAAATTTTCTGGGTATTGTTAATTTAGATAATAGGGGATATTTTATGAATTGGGTTGTCAATATTTTGTGAAAATACCGAGTATCTAAGGTGTTGTAAAAATCTGGAATTTTTGAGTTGAAATAACTATTGCAATATCTTCTATTTTGCTGCATTATATTGTTGTATGAAACATTGCAAATATATTAAAAAGCATCAATTGCGGCATACGAAACCATAACAAATCAAACATGAACTCAAATCAGCAAGCTCAGACATTGTTTGTAAGTGTTTGACAAAATGTCAAGGCACTATTAAATCAGAAAATACAGTGATAAAGTTAGAACCAGCAGGGGTTCTTACAGCTGTGGTGAGCTTGCCTGGCTCTTCTTTGAATTTCAAGCCAAATTCACTTCACGAGATAATACAAATCTAAACATTCTTTTGAAAAAACAATATATATATATATTTTTAAAACATTTTCCAATATATAAATGCCAAATATGCGATTTCACCAGGTAAATCTTAACTCCTTTAAAGACAATTACAAATCACTATATCAAATCGTACTGCATTAACAATCATTAAAATGGCCATTAATCATTAGCTAATGGAAACTATTTAGACCGCTACCTCTTATTCCTCTAAACTGCTGGCTGCACTGTCTATATGCAAGCCGCGACATCCATAAACTGGTCACTGTGCATTGTCTCCACCATGTGTGTCAAAGCAAGACGCTGCTGATAGTCTTTCATGCGGCTGAAGGCTATTGGAAGAAGTGACGCCAAGTCACTGATTAGCTTCACCTCCCACCCGTAATGCAATCATTGCAGAATACAATTCGCAGCCTCCTCTACAGCCGACGTTACAACAAATCGCTGCAATTTCTCACCACTATCACCACCCTTACACAATTCACTGGACATGAAAGTCCAATTCAGAGTGCTGAAACACTAGATCGAATTCACAATTCGATTAGCAGAAGTTCTGGAAACCCTTCCTCAATTCTCCAAGACACAAGTTTTATAAAATGCATAAGATGATCCTTCTTTGCTTTTCGAAACCAATATATATATAAACTGAACCTTCACCTTGAATCTCGATTTGAAGTCTTCATCCACACTCTTCACATAACTTAAAAATTTACTCCCTCCAAACTTAGGATAAAAGCCAAATTAATGATATCCATCTTAAATAATAAAGTCTCATATTAAAACATAAGATATCATTAATCATTAACGATATAACTTATAACTCCAAGATTAATTAAATACGAAAGATTTAATTAATCCAATCGATCCATCTCCACATCATGTTGAACACTGGACACTGAATTGCACCATCCAGAAATAGAAACTGGCAAGATGTGACTTACCTAAAATAGTAAGTATGCCCAACTGACCCCAACAATGAGCAATCCTTGTTAATTATGATAGAACACATGGGAAATATTGTGATCTCCCCTCATTTTGCAATGATTTTGATGACTGATAGGATAATTATTTCTTTTATTGGCAAGTATCTGATTGCTCGGGTGGCAATTGATGTCATCTGCGGTTCGCACACTTTATGGGTGCTCTAGAGCCTTTCTTGGTTTGCTGGGTTCTTGTTTTTGGCCATTCTTCATCTTAGCTTGCAGTTTCTAGCTGAAGGTATAATGGGCAGAGATAGATGGAGGGTGGAGCCTGTCAATTGTGAAGCCTGGAGGGCTAATGCTACCATTTGGAACATATTGTAGAAGGGGGAAGTGATGCAATATATGGAAAGACTGCATAGTTGGGCTCCAAACATTACCAAGCTCTTTGCTAAAGAGTGGAAGGATGGTAAGATTAATCTCTTTGGTAGGGCAGTGATGGTTGATGAGAGCCTTATTGCAGAAGTTACAGGCCTTTCCATGGAAGGTATGAAATTTTATAGGGATAGAAAGCTTTTGGAGACTGCGATTAAGTTCCCTAAAACTGCCAAGGAAAAGAAGATGTTGGTGAAGGTGAACAAAAGCTGCTATGAGCCTAAGAAAATTAAACTGGTATGGAGGGAGCTGCTTTAAGCTGTTATAGAGCTCTTCTTGCTCGATGGTTGCTTCACTAGGGTTCACGGTTATCATTTTGTGTTGTTGAACCACTTTAGATACGAGGTGAAGATTTCTTTTCCTTTCTATTTGCTTTCATCTCTGAATGCTAGTATCTCTGATCATAGAGAAAACCCTAGCAAAAAACCGGTCCTCCATGAGGGTCTTATACTACTTATTTTTGAGTATTTCAAAGCTAGAGCCATTGGGCCCCATTCCATGGTTATTTCTGATTCTAAGGAAGATAGGGAGTATAGTGGTAGCTCTGATAACGAGGATTGGCATACGGATATTGAGGATGAGGTTACTACCACTCCTCCCCCAAAGAAACCTTAGATGGCTGGTAGAGGAATGATACTCCTTTTTAGGTTTCCAATTTGGAATAATATATTTTTATTATTTCACCCTTTTTTTTATCACTATGATAAGACAAGGCACTTTAGGTGGAAATAAATAAACTTTTTTAATCTTATTTAATCCACGCCACTTTTTCAGTCAACAACTTAAAATTAGAAAGACTTGCTTTGTCTCAGGGAAAAGGGAAGGGAAAGGTCCCTGTTCTTTCCCCTGCCTCTGGAAGTAAAAATGTGGGTAAGCCCAAGCAGATTCAAGGTTTAGGAAAGGAAGTTGCTTTTGATGATTCTCTAGGGTTTCAAGTTCAGGATGAGCCCATTTCTCCCTCTTAGTCTGAAGAGTCTCTAAACCCTTCCAAGGAGAAGGATGATAAATCTCATTCCTTTGTGGATTTAAGTGAGTTTGATTTTCAACCTAATAAGGAGATTACAATTGGTGTTTTAGAAACTGCTAGACAGGGGTTGATGGACTTCTTTCGTTTGATCAGATAGGCTTTCCATGAAATAAAGACTCTTAACCTGAAACAGAGGGCCCTCTCAAGCAAAGTTGAGGAAATTCAGTCTAATGGGTGTGTAGGAAAATGTTCATAATGTTGCTGTCAAAGAGATTTGGACGGAGGATGAAAAGAGATCAGTGAGTGATTGCCTATTTAAAACTTATGAAGCTATGGACAAATTGAAAAAAGATTATGATTTCAAAGTTGGGGAGTTGGAAGGGAAGTTGAGCAAGCTTGAGTCCACCCTGCAGAATATCATGTCTCTTAGCCACAAAATGCTCAAGTCCTCCACGAATAACATGAATCTCTTGGTTACTAAGATGGAATAGATGCATCAGGATAAGGCTATTGTTGATCAGGATCAAGAGAAGGAAACGGGACATGATGTCTCCTCTGGCCCGAACAAAAGAACCTGTGCCAATACGAAGGAGGTGAAGCTTCCTTAGGATATCCTTGACCTTAGAAGGCTGCAGAGAACATGAATCAAATGAAAATGGAGGCTGCAGAGATGTTGAAGAATTTGGCCTAGGTCTGTCTTGGTTGCTAGTTACGGGTCTCCTTTGTGCTTGAGTTTCGCTGGTGTTCTACTTTGTGCTGGCTTTTTGATGCTGTTTTCTTTGTTCTTTTGGCGCTATCTTGTCTGTTGGCTTTTTGTCATGTTTTGTCTAGTAGTGCTCTAATGCTTTATCGTTTGTAATCTTCATGTAAAGGGTTTCGGCTCCGTTCAAAACTTGTTTTTGCCTTAATAAAAAACAATTGATACCCTACACAATTTTCACTACTTAGTCTAAGTGCAAGTATCTAACAGAGTAAATGTGAGACATTGGAGTAATTGTCCCGACTTTCCTAGTTAGCCAAAAGGGGGACATTACAGGAAGTGCTTGTTTTATGGGATATTTATGATGCTACAACCTATTATCAGATTTGGTGCTTTTTGGTACAGGTTTACAGGGGTTTGTTAGAGTTGGACTCTGATGGTGATAGGTACACAGATTGTCTTGGATTTGAGACATGATTGGACATGGTTTGAGACTTGGAGTCATGTGTGGGTGATAGTTGAGTGTAGATACAATGTTGGTGATGATTATGGTGTCATAGTAATGCAGGTATACTTTTGCATTGACACGACATGATCATGTTTGTGGTGGTTTGGTGGCAATTTGGTTTGATGTTAGGGGATTGTTTCTCATCTTCTTGATGCTTATTTGGTTCCTTGACTATGGTACTTGGATGTTTGGCAAATCAGATCTGAGATTGATTTGGTGTTTGAGTCATGTGGCCTACCGGATTATTCTCTTTGATATATCAGTTTGCAATTTACTAGTGTGATGATGATTTTGCATGTTTTAGTGTTTGGATCTACGAGTTATGTGATTAGTAGTTTTAATGGGATGACACGTTGTGGACTATCTATATCCACGCAGTTGATTCAGTGTTGATGTAGGCTTTGTTAGTTGGCCTTGTCTGTGGCCATTTGTGCAATGGTATGTTTGATTGAGATTAGAGGATGGATGATTATAGTATATGGTTAGTCAGTAGTTGGGACTTGTCACATGATGGGTTTTTTCACGATGTCCATGTAGGGTTCTACTTGAAGTAGACAAAGCGGGTGCCAATGTGCTTTATATGTGAGGACCATGAACAAAGCCCAGTATGCCTTTGAATGGCATATCTTCATATGTTTATACTTGCAATTGAGGACCGTGAGTACTAGCTATGGATGCTCGTCTTTTACCTTTGTAGTTTTTTCTTTTCTAGCAGTGAAAGGTGTGCATTTATCTCTCATTTTATCTTTTTTGTGGTCTTCTCATACGGCTTGGCATCATACAAAGCAATGCTTGCAAGATGGTATTTGAGGGGATTGATGCCTTCATGATATAGGTTCTAGCATCTTATGGAAATGACTGTTCTAGGTTTCGGTCCTTGAATGATATATTTTCAAGAAGAGTCTTTAGCTGTAGGGGTACAATTTCATGTAACTGACATCGACTGGGCTGAGCTTGGGATGTAGAGGTCAAGGGTTCTCTATCTTCCATTTTATCTAGCCTACAAGTACAAAGTACAATATTTTAATTTTTAAATACAAAAAATTAGCATAAATTCAACATGAATTACTATAAATCAACATAAATTTGGCATACACTAGTCTAAATCAGTATAAATTCTATACAGCCTAGTTCCAAAAAAAGGTATAAATAAAACAAATAATTCACTAATACAAATGTTCCATGTAAAAACTCAGTATAAATGAACAATTCTTTTTTCATAAATCCAATTATTTGGAACTAAAATTATAAATACTTTGACGTTATTAATTGTTTACAATCTTCATGCCAGATTTTAACAGCTGAATTGAACTTGCATGCTTGCAACCCGCCCCCCCCTCCACACCCACCAAAATGCAAAATAAAAAATTACTAACCTGCCCTTGAAACTGTTCGAATTGCCCTTCAAATTTGCCTAAAAGTCCTTACAGTTAGCTCAAATGTATGCAAGAATGTTGTGTGAGGAAGTGAAGGGGTGTGTCGGCTTTTATAAGGCAGAAAACCACTGGTTTTTGTTTACTTTTTCCATGTATTGGGCAGGTCTCACATTCCTGCTGCATTTGGTGAGATTTTCTCATGGACTGAGTGAGTAATTGCCAAAAACTAAGCAGAAAGCTTGGTGAGTTTTTTTGGGAGTGCTTGCCGAGTTTGCCATCTATGGTTTAGAATCACGGAATTTAGAGGTTTGGAACCTTCCCAAAGGCTTGCTTGTTGTTGATACCCCCTTCATGATAACATGATTCAACAACCAAAACATTTCCAAAGAGATTCATACAACCATGTGACTGTTGTAAGTGACTCCCCATGACATGGCTTCTTCTTTGTGGTCCTAAGGGGATCCAAAGATCTTAAGATCCTAGTTTTGACCATTGAGAATCCTCCTAGAGATCCCTATCTACCATTCATTTCAATCATGTTGTGTCCTATCGTACAATCAATAACCTATCAATCTTCATAGTTGAAGGAAGGTGCATGCTACCCAAATAACATTTTAATGAAGGATTGATTATCAATTGGGAATTGTCACAAATTAATAGGCAAGAGCAGCATTTACACTGATATATGTGTCTTGTCCTTCAGTTGTGCGGTTCAGATTTATGCATATCAAACATGTTTGCTGGTGTATTTTTTATTGTTTTTATGCATATCAAACATGTTTGCTCTGTAATAGTATTTTTTATTGCTAAATCAAAAGATCATCACTTTACACAATAATTTGAAGTTTCTAGCTGATCATCCAGAAGCATCTACCATAACTACCTTCTAAGCACCTTACCCCTACCACCAATAAAGTTCTTTATACAATTACATTCTGTTAACAACAAACCCTACCACCCAACACCAACAACATTTGCATCAACATTCTAGTGGATCAAAGTCCATCAAAAAGCTAAACCACCCTGTTATATCTGCAAATCTAGCCCAATTTTTACACCCCCAAAACAAAACCTGCGGAGTCATGGCAAAAATAAAAAATCATCAAAAAGGAACTGTCACTCGGGCTCTGAGAAGTGTGAGTGTGTCGTTGCTGGCCGTCGCTCCATCCATCCATTCTCTGCAAGTAGGTTCTTCTAGCTCTTCCAAATCTGCACCTTATCCTCATTGAACGTCTCCTTGGGACCGGAACCTCCACAAATCCTGCCCTTCTCTTCAATTCTTCTAGCTCTGCTTCAACTTGCCTCAATTCCAGCAATAATTTCAAGGCCTCACTTTGCTTCATTAACTCGGTCTCTCTTAATCCATTTGTCCAGCCTCCAGTTAAATGGAATAAACTTATCATCACCCAATTCATCCTCATTCTCGAAACATTCGCTATAGTCCATACCCTTTCCAGGAACGACCCACTCCAGAATGGAGTCCATGCCAAGTTGCCAACTACGAACTCTGCAGGAACTATGGTTTCCATTACTTGCCTCACAATTGCCGTCGGTTGACCAAACTAAAGTCCCCAAGCCATTATCATGGAATAAACGTCAGTATTTGTTCTTTGTCTGTTGGTTGGTTGGTAAAAAATCGCACCCAAAATAAGAGCAACACATTTGGTTAACTGTTCATCCTTGAAAAGAAACATTGCATCGAGCCTCTTCGTCACAGGTCCAAACAAAGGATTTTGTTGTTTTGATTCCTTAATAGTGAAGGAAGTCTCCATTCTATCTATCGCCGATAGTTCTGCAATTTCTGCCAAACCACTACACCTTAATTCTTCACTTGAAACAACAATAATGGCATTCATTTGGCAAGATTTATCAAATTTTTCGTTCCACTCGCGCATTTAATGCAGCGTTTATCGAAGTACTCTGTCTTTTCGGCCAACTCAATGTCATTAATTTTCATCTTGCATACGCCGCCAGTTTTCTCTCCACCACCTTTTGCAAGGTTTTGACACTAACGGCTACTTATTTAAATTTTCAAAAGCTAAAGTTTTAAAATTTTCAATTCTAATTTCTCGTTTGCTAGCAAAGGATAAAGCCCAGTTTGACAAACGGTCTGCTTCTTTGTTACCTTCTTTTCTTACATGAGTAATTTTATAATCGTTTATTGATGCTAACTCATATCCAATGAGGTCCTCATACTTTAGAAGATGCCATGCTCCTGTTGTGCCTTTGGTAATAGACTGAATGATGATTAGAGAATCCCCTTCTAAATGCAGCTTAGTGACCCCTAAGATTTTTGCCACCTTAACTGCCACTAGTGTCGCTGAGGCTTTATTCGTTCCATCCTCCAATTTCTTTCCATCTATTGCAATGGTGTCACCTAACCGATCTCGGATAATAAAGCCTGCTCCTGATGGGCCGGGGTTACCTTTTGAAGCTCCATCAAAGTTTACTTTCCACCACCCTTCACTTGGGTTGGACCAAACCACTGATTCAGCGCTAGGAGATACTGGCTTAACCCAGCCCAGCCCATTAAGGGGCGTTTTTATTCAA
Organism: Thuja plicata; assembly: GCA_018584345.1. Lineage (NCBI taxonomy): Eukaryota > Viridiplantae > Streptophyta > Pinopsida > Cupressales > Cupressaceae > Thuja > Thuja plicata. The sequence goes on along the minus strand of MU227491.1, from coordinate 5,129,547 downwards.
GATATTGTGCTATTGTAAATATCATAATCTTTAGAAATCTTATTAGCTAGATTTTTTGTAGCTCCCTGGAGCATTGATAGAAGTCCAGATTTAATGTTTAGTGAAGTTGCATTCTATCTTCTGATCTCTGAGGTGTGTGTATAACGGAAGCCATTAGTGTAAAGATCTTGTATCGCTACTTTTGGTCTCAATCTCAATTGTGGATGGTTAATCTGGTTGTTACAGAATTAATTCTCGACTTTTATACTTGGATTTGTTGTGCTTCTTTTATGTGGTCTGCAGAACATGATAAATTAAGTTTTGTGCTTTCAGATCGATCAATGATCCACTCTCTTGGTGTGCTACCTCTTTTCTTTTCTGTTTAGTGTAATCTCTAACAGTTTCCCTAGTAAGTAGGAAGAAATTTTAATGTCTTAAAGATAGGGAAGCCAGGTCACCCTAGAGGTTGGTCAAGTTTAAGGAAGCTATGCTGGAGCTTCCTGGCTGTGAATTTGGACCGACGGGTGCTATAATATAAGTTTGATTTACCTAGTCAACAGTATCAGAAAGGAAAATTTGGTGCATTTAAACTACTTGGCTGGTACAATAAACATAGGATTAAAGTTTTTCGTTGTCGGGAATGAAGAAAGGGAGGGACTAACTAAAAAAAAAGAGAGACAAACTAGAGATGAGATTTTGTGATGGTCTAGAAGAACGATGTTTTTTATCATATAGACAGCAATTGATAGAACCATTGGACAAATTGTCAAAATAGGATTGCTTTAAATACTAACAAGTTGTTAATATTTGATTTGAGGCGATTTACTTAAAGCATTGTACATTCTTTGAGATCAGGATTCAATATACTTGTATTTTGTACATGGTGGCACAATTAAAACAATAAGGTAAAAGATGAATAGCTAAATTTTTCAATGAATTTGAGACATTCTTATCAAAGTGCCTTGGGATATTTCTCATGCATATTTTTTAAAAGAAATGTTGATAAAGATTTGTGTTGTTTTTCACATCAATACTGTGATTTAAAGTGTTGATGGTTGTGCTTAATGGGAAGTAGTGTGTTTTAATTAAGATGTGAGAAATCTTGTGCAATATGGCATGAAGATGTAAGTACTCTGATTTACTTTACCATCAACATTGTGATTTCAGGATGAGAGATATGTCATTCAGGCTCTTGATCTTTTATACAGGAGAGTTGAGGTATGTCGAATTTTTTAATTTTCTGATCTTTGATATGCTTTTTCTTCTGGCAAAGAATACAATATCTGTCATGCATTTTCTATTTGGTGAACTGAGGAAATAACTGGAGCTATGACCTATTGTGTATTCTTCATCAATGACACATCTTGCAATGTACAGCTTCTTTCCGATTCCCCTTGAAGTTGAATGTTTGAAGTTAAATATATTGGCAAGAATATATTTAGATTTAAGTGTCTATGTGGTTGGCCATGAAATGTTTCAGTTATTTCTTTTGCTGGACAGTTTATTTTGTGATTGTTGGTAATGATTACAATATTGGTTTCAATGAAAATAGCTTTACTGCAAATGATTCTTTTGCAAAACCCAAATAACAAAAAACATTGCTCAAAAAACTGAAAGTGAAGCGATAACATAAAATAATTTCATTGCAAAAGAAAGATTTGATATGTAATGTCTCCAAACATTGGCGAAATAAATAAATAAAATTAATTATTTAAAGTTGTCCAAATAAATTAAATATTAAAATGATGACTTTATTTTAATCGATTTAATTAAAAGTGTTCAATAAAATAAGTATTATTAAAAGTCACTTAAATTAATAAAGGGACTTCATTATAATGTCAACTTTAAATTATAACATAAAGTTGCTTTTTGGAGGGAAATGAAATAAAGTATTTCTCTCAAAATATGGAAAAGGCTATAGTAAAAGGAAGAAAAAGGGAATTGTGAAGGCATTCTGGAGATTGTTGTTTTTATTTTGAGTCTTTTCTCTGTGAGCTTGAAGCTTTGCTTGAAGGTAGTAAAACGCTAGGACGGAAACCCTAGATGGTTTGGTGATTTGGACGAGAACCCAAATCAGCCCCCTTGGTGGATTTGCTTCAGGATTCATAGGTGCATTACATTGTTCAGTTTTGTGGATGGCTATCCCACTACAAATGATCATATCTCACAGGGGCTTTGATGATATTGGAGTGGAATTATGTGGGTATGTTGCATGTAAATTCTATGCATGTTCTAGCATTGCAACAACAGTATATTTGATGTAACAGCCATTAATGTTTTATATCAGAATAATTTTCAATAGATTTGTCTTTGAAATGGCTTATTTCCTTGGAAATCTATATCGTTTCTTGTGCATGTTTAGTTGGCATGTTATTTTGCAATGAAATGAAGAAAAACGTGTCCAGAATTGAAACCCAAATCCGATTTGTGAAAATATCCTAGTTCGGGATATTTCATGATACTACTGGTTTGAAGTTTGAACTATGGTGATCCCAGCTCGTCACCCTTTTTTACAACGTTGTAGATAAATCTGATTCAGAGGCTGAGGGGTTTTTTATCTCTTTGTTGTGGGCATTATGAGCTAGTTTATGGATTTTGGACTTAATTCTTGAGTTGTAGTCAACTTGAGCTAGAGGTTGAAGCCTTGGTGATTGTGAAGGAGTACAATGAGAACTAAAGCCTTCATCTTTCAAAGGAACTACAACACTAGTTCTAGGTTGATCACCAACAATGTATTGGTTAGGGTTACAATCAAATAAATGTTATGTTGCTTTTACATCAATATCCTAATTAAGGATGACTTTGTTAGTTGAAATATCAATGTCTATTTGCCTTATCTAAAACTCTTGGAATCTAGTTTATTCTTTTGCTTACGAATTAACACAGATGCAACTAAATAAAAAACATGGAAATGTGTTAATTAGTTTGAGCTGGATCACGATTTTTTAGGTGTGACATTGTGAAAGGCTTTACAAAAAACATTGGTCATGAAACATACTATCATGTTCATTGTTTCAACCTGATATCTATGTGACACATCTTTGTTATGCCTACTAGGCCATCTCTATGACAGTTTTGTTTCTCCTCGCAACCACCCCATTTTTCTGAGGGGTGTATGTAGTTTACATCGCTAATGCTAGAATTGATTGAAAGTGGACTCTCCCATCATTGGAATTTGGACCTCAAGGTCTTCATCTGCATATCTTTTTGATTTTCAAACAATCTATTATACACATGCAAACTTGTTTATATTGTGTTGGATTGTCAACCGTAAGTGAAACATTTCTCATCCATGAGTCAAATTCCGATTTTAAGACTCATTTTTTGTCACTTGTAATCTATTTCTCAATCCTCGGCGTCTATAGTTGTCGTTGTTGTTATTGTTGATTTTAGCTAATATCTATTAGGGCTTAAGAAAGAACATTTTTAAGCATACTAGATGAAGTGAATGTGTCAATTGAGATAGAAGGATAGGTAGTTGCAGTATAGAGGTAGAGAGGTGAAGGATAGAGCTCCTAGGTCATGTATTGATGAACTAAAGGATCCTAAGGATAATTTAGGTCAGGAAAAGGCAATCAAGTCATTTGAAGGCTGCCTAGGGAAAAGGAAATCATATTGGAGGTTAACAATGATCTAAAAAGAGATCCAAGAAGCTTGGGCACATTTAAGAGGGATCTAGTGACATGATTAAAGGTAAAAATCACTCCACAACATGAAGTGTGCCCTTTTTCGAGTCAATAAAAAATATATCACTGAAGTGACACAAAAAACACTCACTTAAGTTGTAAAACTCAATATCAAATTAGAACAATAGAGGAGAAGCCTTTTTCACTTACAAGACAAATGACAGTGAAGAATTAGAATTGAAACACACTTATTGTCATTCTATCATTAAGTGGCTAGAGGCACTCATGTATAGGTGATTGTCGAGTTGTCAAAGTGAAATTAGACCAAGCTCTCAATGTGATGTCCCTTTTCGTAGAGTAGTCTAGAGTGACTAATTAACCTATTTAATTCTCGTGGGCTAGAGTTGGGAAAAAGAGAATTATTAATTTTTTTTTTTAATATTGTCGATAAAGTTTATTTATTTATTCAAATATTTTGATCGGCTACAAGGAATTTGTAGCCTGGTCCATAACTAGGTGAGGCCACAAACGAGAGACCTCATCGCATTGACGTACCAACAACCTAGAGTCATGAGCATGGTAGCCCAATAAGGGCACAAAGCCCGCGAGCACACTAGCCCAGCGAGGGTTTGACACAGGTATGAACTCCTGTGAAGCCACTAGCGTGAATTTCGCAATGGTTCACTTCCACAAGCACACTAGATTAGTGAAGGCACAAGCTTGTGATCATAATAGCCCAACAAGGATTTGAACCTTGGTGGCACAATCAAGAATGCCACAACTTAACCATCACATTGTGGGATGAAACCTATCTACGACGTTTTTTTATGGGTATGCTTATTTAATTAATTTATTAAGCTTTACAAAGTGACTTAAGCGGATTATTAAAGGAGAATTTATAAGTCACTTCATTTTCTGGGTTTCAGATTTATGAGTGAATATTATTTTACGAATTTGAGTGGGGGCATTATTGCAGATTTGGGATCAAAGCTCTAAAGTAGATTTTCTTGAAGTTGCGTGCAATTATTCAAATCATTATATCCCATTTTGAAGGTTGTTGCCTTCTATTTTGAAGATAAAGCGGCTGGTGCATTTCATCTAAGAGATTGTGTCTCTTGCAGAGTTGGGGGTTGGTGTCTCCTGTGGGTGGTGCCTACGAAGTTTCTTGTAAAAGCAATATTTTGCTGTGGTTTTCTTCCACAAGGGTTTCCATGTAAAATCGTTTGTGCTTGTAACAACTAAATCATGCTGACCTAATAAAATAGGAATAAAAATTTCTTGCATGGCAAGTAAAATATCATAACGATATAACTGAAATAATTGTTTTTCATTTTCCTATGAGCATGAAAGGAAATTAAATTAACTAACCACAAAGAAGTTACTAACTATATTTCACATGAAATTGAACCTATCAAATTCAACTCTATTCTTTAAGCAACGTAGGAAATTAAAATGTAACCTCCTCTCTGGTTTTTGTTGCTGTTTCTTTCTCTGTTGTTCCTCTTTTCTCGGACACTGTTTGGTGGTCCTGTTGCTTTCTGAGCTCTCTGTTGTAATCTCAGTCCCTTAGGCCCGCTTGTGGTCTCTTGTTGGACATTAATAATTTATCTTATCTTATCTTATCTTATCTAACTACCACAAAAGATAACTAACATCATAATATTATGAAATAAAAGAATAGCATAAACTATCAAAGTAAAAGACCTGTACTTGCTGTTCCAATCTTGTGGTTCTTTTCATAGCTTTCATTTTCCATGGGTAAAAGTGTATCATCATGGGTTTTTACCACCCAACCTTGGATCTCTCGATCGTGACCTAACGGTCACTTGCACAACTTCCATATGGAAGTAGCCCAACCCTTCCTAGAGGTACACAAACACGGTTTAAATTTTCTTGCCATTCGAGACTTGGTAGAACACACAACTGCCGTAGTCAGCCATCCCACGGACATCTTCGCCTACTAGGTGACCTTCTTAGCTAGACGTTGGCACTACTGGTTCTATTGATTGACGAATAGTACCTGTAGCATAGTACCACCTTGGCCAAGGTTTTAAAATTACAAGCACAATCCCTGTGTAGTCAATGTCACTACTAGACTCTTCAAGGGTCACATAGACCTACTATTCAGATATCCACATCTTGATGGTTTTATTGTAAATAAGGAATCATGTTTGTTTTTGATTTAATTTATAACAGAGCACACTTCCCTATTCCCAGGGTTGACCAATCCTTATAATTTGTGGATTCATGAAGGTAGTTATACAGTTGGTGGCTCGACTGACTCACATTTCAGTAGACCAGGTCCTCTAAATTTAGACCAATACTAAGTCATGAATGCTGGATGTGTCTCTAAATCTATTTATCTATTAAGACAAAAGTGCTTCTCATACAATTGATTATCTATACACAAATACGTAAGACACAAACAAAGGCCATTAAGGAGAGATTCATATTGTTCCACATTCCCTTCTTCCACATGGTGATCGGATTGCCAATTGTTAACTACATAGTTATGAAACCAAGAAGATTTACTTCTATTGTAGTACTCAGAAATGCATGCAAATTCAATGTTTCTTTCTTATTGACAATTTTAGATATTGCATATAATCTAATGTTCCTTCTCTACATGAACAAAGCATGTTGATGTTTGCTTAAATGTTTCTAAAGCAGAGAAAGAAACATTCAAGATAATGAGTTTCCATAAGTCTTCTCATTTTCAAATTGAAAGGAAAAAGCTATACATATATACAGATCGGATGATCCACAGTATTTTGACCTCTTAAAGATATTCGAGGATTATTATTGTCCTCATTCTTATATCTGGAATAATAATTAGGGATCGTGTTCGATCCTAAACAATACAATCATCTAAATGTTATTAAGGATCGAGTCGATCCATAGTTGTATGCTCAATAAGCAAGAATAAATCCAAGGTTTATATTTGAACCAATACTCAAAGAAATTAAGCAAGACAATACTTAGGATCATACAATCCACAACTTCAATCAAATACAACACAACTGGAAATGATAAACTCATAAAGAAATTTGCATAAGAACAAGGGAATGTATGTGTCCATCTAATACACATTGAAATTCAGAGAATACTGAAATCGACAACAAGAGGATAAGAGTCATGCATGCACAGATAGTTGATGCCAAGAAATAGTGGCAAATAACAATATTAGTGAATGCAAGACACCACAAGAACAAACTTTCAAACACCCAAATCTCCGAGCTCCTCTTGCTTGAGCGAAGAAAGAATAATGAATACCAAAGCATGAACTCCTTTCTGAAGAGGACGGCGACAAGGAGTAACTCCTTGCCCACAGTGGCAAGAGGGAGTTACTCTTGCCACCCTGTCCGACACCTTTAGCATACTTTTATGACCGCCAAGGAACAACACGCACAACACATATATTTACATATATAAGTACAACTTATATTTGAATTTAAGTTAAATGTGTATCTTTGTAATAAATGCATTCATGTATACTTACTAATGTTGATTTACACCTTGCGTAATTTTAACTTCCCAACCATGTGAGGTTGTATTTGTCCCGTCATTTAGTAACGACATTATGAATGTATCCTTGCATGATTGTTTAGTTAATAGTTTTACGTGCGATGGTCGTTGCCATACATGTATGCATGCAATTGCATCTATGCACCTTTCACATAAGTTCACATATACGTGTATATATAAATATACACAAATAAGCAAATAATCAATTATATACGCAATGCCCATATACTTAGCTCAAAAAAAATATCAAAAAGGGTTCACCAAGATTGTTCATTAAGATCGATAAGAAGACCTCAAGCATAAATTAACTGTTAGGCTAAACTTCAAATTATACCAAGGCACAAAGGTGACCGACTAGACATCTAAGGTACTTCCCTCTTGGACTAGAGAATTGGCAATAGTTGTGGTCTTAGCTCGGATGGCATTCTCGACTTCCACTTTTTGTTTGCATTCTCCTATGCTGATGATACTCTTCCCCCACTCGTGGAATGAATCTTCCTGCATCTACTGGCATGGAGGGATTAGATACCATCTTCATTGCAATAATAGCTCATTAGCAAAATCAAATATATGCACAAATCATTCATAATAGTGTCCATTATAATTAGTTCCAAATATTCCACATATGAAACTAACCCATCCTTCTAATATTAATTTCATTATCATATCAGAATGTACATAAATCATTCATATTGAAATTTATAAAATCAAAATAGCTGAAATTTACGTGACTGTTATTTTCACACTTCACATGAAATAGTTGTTATAGTTATGTAAATAAAAAGGGTCACAAGGAAGGGATTTAACATATCCCCCCATTGTGAATCATCATCTGCAATGTTTATTTTCATCAATGTACCAATATAGTACCACAAAGTTTAGTACATATGGTCAACTTTCAAAACAAATGGGGAAATCTCTGAAGGATCTCATCGTAATCCTCCCAAATAGCATCGTCCTCTCCATATTGGTCCAATTAGGCCTTGCATTGATTCACCTCGTGGTTGCGTAAGTGTAGCTTACGTACCTCGAGCACCTTGAGTGACCGTATCAATACTACTCTAGGATCTTGCACTTGCAAGGAGTTCCAGTCAATTACATGATCAAAATTAGTTTTATACTTCTTTAAATAAGAGACATGAAAAACATTGTGCAATCAGGCGAGAGCTGGTGGTAGAGCAATTTTGTAGGCTACCGGACTGATAACTTCGAAGATCTCAAAGGGTCCAACACATTGAGGTGCCAATTTGGATGACTTCCCAAATTTTGTAGAACTCTAATGGGGTTTCACTCTTAGGAGAACCTTCTCCCCATTTTCAAATTGTTTGGGTGAACGTTTTGCATTAGCATAGCTTTTTTGTCTATTGTTAGCTTGAGCTAACAATTCTTTAATTAGCCGAACCTATTCTTCCATTTCTGAAAGCATCTCTAGTCCAAGGACTATCCCATCGTCGAGTTGTCCCAACTGATGGGGATTTGCACCTCCTCCCGTAGAGTGCTTCAAAGGGTGCCATCTTGATGGTTGACTGATAGGAATTATTATAGGCGAATTCCACTAGAGGTAGATAATCCTCCCATTTATACCGTTGATCCATGCATTACACTCTAGGATCTTCTATAACTTGATTTACCCTTTCTGTCCACCCATCTGTCTTCGGGTGTTACGCTAAACTGATGTTCAACTGACTTCCTAATGCTGCAAAAAGGGTTTGATAAAACCTAAAGGTTATTCTTGCATCTCTGTTGAAGATAATCTTCTCAAGTATTCCATGTAGCCGGAAAATCTCTTGCACAAATTTTCTGGCCAGTATAGGGGCCCCATCGGTGAGGTTGCCGAGAATAAAATGGGCTACCTTTGTTAGTCTATCCACTACCACCAAAATTGCATTGTGTCTATTTCTGGACATGGGAAGACCTTGAAAAAAATCCATATTGATTATTTGCCTCTTCCAATCTGGAATGGTGTGGGGTTGAAGTAGTCTTGTCAGATGTTGATGTTCAGCTTTGACTCTTTAGCATTCAAGACAACTTGCCACAAACTTGGTATGCTATTCTTTCCAAAATTACAAGAGTTTAATATTAGCTATCACTTTGGTAACACTGGGGTGTCTTGAATAGGGTGCAAAATGAGCTTCTTTAAGAAGTAGTCTTCTTAATTCAGTAGAGTTGGGCACATACATTCGTCTTCGATATCTTAATAGTCCGTCCAACTCAAATTGGAACCCCTTGTATCTAGAATCATGAAAGTCTTTCTGTAAGGCTGCTTTTACTTGGTCGTAGTACTCATCCCCTTCTAATTCTTGAAGCACCCTAGTTCTGAAATTGGTACCAACTATTTCATTGTGGATATATGTCTCCTGTGACTTAAGGCATCGACCGCCTTGTTTTCCTTACCCTTAATATAGCTAATTTCAAAGTCATAATCAGAGATTAGTTCCAACGATCTCCTTTGTCCGACATTAAAGTTAGGTCGAGTAAAGATATATTTCAGGCCCTACTAGTTTGATTTAATCTCGAAAGGCTTGCCCAAAAGATAATGTCTCCATACTTGAAGAGCGTGAACAATAGCCGCTAATTCTAGATCATGGGGTGCATAATTTTTCTCGTAATTCTTCAACTTCCTTGACTCATAAGCAATCACTTGCCCATCCTACATGAAGACAACTCCTAAGCCTTCTCCGGAGGCATCGGTGACTACCACGAACTATCCTGTTGGGTGCAGAACTTTGAGTATGGGTGTGGAGGTTAACTTTTCCTTAAGATACTGAAACGCTTTCTGGCACTTATCTGTCCATTCAAATCTCTTACCCTTTCTCTGGAGGGAGGTGATGGGGCATGCTATACGAGAAAAGTTCATGACAAATTTTTTGTAGTACCTTGCTAATCCCATAAAGCTCCTCACTTTCTGGGCATTTGTGGGAACAAGCCATTCTGTTATAGCTTTGATCTTGTTTGGGTCTATGACAATACCCTTGGCGGAAATAATATGACCTTGATATTGCACTTTGTTTTGAAAGAAGGTGCACTTGGATAACTTTTCATATAAGTTGTGTTCCCTTAGGTGTTGAAGAACAATCTGCAAATGTTGATGATGCTCCTCATTCTTTGAGTAAATTAATGTCATCAAGAAATAGTAGCAAAAACTTGTCCAAGTAGTTCTTAAATACGCTATTCATGAGATTCATAAAGGCAGTTGGAGCATTAGTGAGTCCGAAGGGTAATGTTGTAAACTCACAATGCCTGTAGCGAGTCTTGAATGTTGTCTTGTAAATATCTTTCTCCTTGAGTCTTAGTTGGTGATAGCTAGATCGTAGATCTATATTTGCGAAGACTGCTGCCCCTCTCATTTGATCAAACAAGTCATCAATTCTAGGTAGCGGATACCTATTTTGATCGTAACCTTATTCAACATTCTGTAATCAATACAAAGGTGGTGGATTCCATCCTTCTTTCTTATGAAAATCACTGGTGCTCCCCAAGGTGACACACTTGGTCTGATTAGTCCCTTGGCAAGCAAATCTTGTAATTGTGCCTTGAGCTCCATTAGCTTGACAGTGGACATTGTATATGGTGCTTTACAGATTGGTTATGTTCTGGGTATCAGATCAATGGAGAAGTCAAACACCCTCTTTGGTGGTAGTCCTAGTAGCTCCTCTAGAAACACATCCTAAATTCTTGTAGATAAGGGTATTTTTCCGCAAAAGATTTGGTCATGTCATGATCTCCCATGGATTGAGTTGACATATCGCAAGACATTTTATCATCATGATAGACTATCTCAGAGTTTCTTTTATCTTCCATTTTAACTATGAAAATTTGACACCCCTTTTGCTCCTTTTAAGTTGCATCACTGAAATTTGTGGAATTTGAATTCCTCGTTGCACTCGTTGAATGGAGACTTCATTTCCCTCATCTAAACATTCTACCTTTTGGGCAAAACAATCTACTTTCGTTGTATGTCTCCACAACTAGTTCAACCCTATGATTATGTCATAGGACCCTAAAGGTGCTACATATAGATTAACTTCAACAAAGAACTCTGAAAGCTCAACCCTAGCCTCATACAGACAATGCTCTACCCTAGCCTCATACAGACAATGCTCTACCCTAGCCCTTGACTGGTTACCATACTCAACTGGTCAAGAATTAGCTAAAATTTCTGTTCGCCTAGGAAATTCTCCCACCATTTTAGGAGATATAAAACATTATGTAACTCTAGTATCAATTAGAATATGGGATTGCCATAGAGAGTACGTAGTTTCAATGGGAGAAATTTGAAAATCAGCTTGCTTGTTATCTATTGCGGAATGAATTCTTTGTTGAAAGGTCATTTGCTAGGGTGGTAGAGGATTTCTTTGAGGCTGGTTTCCAGGCATCTTTGTAGGGCACTGGTTTGCATAATGATCTCCCCCACAAGTAAAACACCCATCGGCTAGCCCTTTCTTCTCAAGGTTCTTAGGAATTCCAACCCTCCTTTTCATATTCATTAGGTTATCTCTTGTCCTTCTTAACGTAAGAATTATTTCTTTTGAACCCCTTCTTGAAAGTTGGAGTATTCTACTTCTAGCCAAATTTCTTCTTTCCTCTATCTTGGGCTGCATCTTCATCTTTGACCTTTTGTTGTCGCCGAACTGCTCTTTCGTATGCTGCATCAGAGGTGTGAGGTACTAAGGCATCAACGGGTCCTCTAATATGATGGTTGAGTCCCATATTGAATTTTTACATATGAAAGTTCTCATTTGCCTGATACGGAGGGATGTACTTGAGAAGTCTTGTAAAATTTTCCCAATACTCATGGATTAACATACTTCCTTGTCTCAAGCCTTGGAATTCCTTCAACTTTTGATCGAAGAAGAGTTGGGGTAACCACCTTTGCCTAAAATTTTTAACAAATTGCTCCTACATGACCTTGGTTATCTTCAATTTGAGTTCCATCCTCTTGTTTTCCCACCATGTAGCTGCTTTTCCGGCCATCTAAAAGGCTCACCAAGCGGCCTTAGATTTCTCAGAGTAGTGGCGGATTTCAAAATACTTTTCCATATCTACAAGCCATTCTTTTGCAGCTTCTTTGGACATAGATCCAAAGAACTCAGGGGGTTTCACTTTCCTCATATCCGAAGATAGTTCCCTAGCCATTTGAAGATGTTCCTCACATTCATCTAAAATCTTTGGAGGACTCTCTTTGATGTCCACTTTGACGGGTATGTTCAAAAGAGTGGGTCCTGAGCCCTGATTGACACTCTTGCTCATTTTCCTTGGTTTTGGGTGGTCTGTTCACTTTGCTTTCCAGGTTGAAGATTTGATCTTGGGTGTCAGCTACTGTAATGTCCCTTGCTTCCCAGGTTAATTCTGAAAGGTGTGAACCTACAAAAGAGATGTTAGAAAACAATAAAACTAAAAATATATAAAACATGATATAAGAATCTATCTGGTTATTTACCCCTTATTAACCCTTCCTAAGGGAAGTCTACCAGGTCGGGCTACCTTTAGTAAGGACCCTTTGGCTTTAAATGATCTCATTCTAAAGTGGCCCTTTGGTCATTCTTGCCGTCGTCCTCTGTAGCACATCCCTTAGGACTCTTAAGTGAAGCTTGCCAGGTCAGACTCATAACCTTGGTACGGACCCTCTGGCTTTGAATGATCTCATTCTAAAGTGGCCCTTTGGTCATTCTTGCCGTCATCCACTAGAGCGCATCCCTTAGGTCATGTAGGCTGACCTTTATTAGGTCCATTCCTCTTCTTAGTAGGGACATCCCCTTTCCAAGGCTTAATTCACATATGCATATGTTAGTCATTAGTATATACTGGCTTAATGAGGTCTTAATCCTCTTTGAATTCTCAATGTGGCAATGAAATTTAATTCTTCAATTGTCTTTGAATATTCCTTTTATAACTTGAATTTCATATTGAATTCTAAGGTTCATAATCTCAATTTTAATAGTAACATCATATTAACTCTATGTCAATGAATACATTCTTTATAAATAATTCATAGCTGTAAATCCGAAATGATTATATATATATATATATATATATATATATATATATATATATATATATATATATAATTATATTCAAATTCTTAATATATAATTCATATCTGTAAATCTGAAATGATCACACACACACACATTTATACTTACAATTATATTCGAATTCTCAATATAACAAATTTGCTAACGTTGACTATTAATGAATTCTGATTTGATGAAATTAATTGTCTGCGGGATTTCACTTCTATTCTGCTTACCCTCTTACCCCCGATGTTCTCACTTATATAATCTTTACGTGGTGAGGGGGAGTCATGTCCCTCCCACGCGACTGAGTGCATCCCCTGTGAGAGGCTGCGATCCCTCATGGGGTGCGACTTAGTCGCATAACATATTATTTATTTTTATGTTTAATTTGTTAATATATACAAAAATATTAATAAATATATATTATGTGAACTAATTAATATATTAATATATATATGTATTAATATATTAATTTATATGTTAATTATTATATATATTAATAGGTATAAAATATTCAATATATTAAATATTAAAATAACTTAATTAATATTTAATAAACAAATGTGTATAATGATACACAACATACTCAATTTGGCATATATATACATGAAATATATATTTTATGAAAGACAAGGAATAGCAATATTGTTTTAATGTTACATGGATTGATCTGTAATAGTATTAACATAATCAATTGAGAGTCATTAGAGCTACCATCTTAAGAAGTTGGTCAAGCTTTGTTAAAGGGTTGTTGGTGTCATATGAACCCTCAAGGTGGTTTAATGAATTTTCAATTCCTTCAATTTAATCACCTGATATTAATTTAGTGAAGCATTTATTAATTTCACATAATTTATTCATCTCTTCATTTATTCTTAGAAAATAGCAAAGAAAAATGGCACATCAAGTGAAATAAGACGAAATTCTTATTGATCTCAAAATATAATGATTACATCATGATTATTTAAGGTTCACAAAATTGCTTAAAGGTGCTCGCTTCACGAGTCACTATAATCTGTGATGGGTTCTTCCCGCCCATCAAAATTAGAAGGTATGAGACGATATCAAGGGGTAGGTACACGACAATTTGAAGGCTTATTGGAGGTTACACTCTCAACTAGAGGTTCTTAGTCTTGACTACCTTAGAGTTTTCTACTGGATTCGAAGAGTTTTCCTTGTTGGAAGACGACCATCTATGCATTTCCTTTTGAAATTGGCGAATGTAGTGGGCCAAAGTCTCATTATCTCCCAAGGGCATTGTTCCAAAAATATCATATCTAGTGCAAACCATCCAAAACCGTACAATAGTGGAATCTCAAACTTTCTTTTGAGGAGTACATCGGATCCATAGCTTGCAAATCATCGACCACAATTTTCAATTTACTAGGTGTAAGGAGGTGAGCTCCCAAGTCCAGAGTTGAACTCGGTTGCTCTGATACCATGTGTAACAACTAAACCATATTGACCTAATAAAATAGGAATAAAAATTTCTTGCGTGGAAAGTCAAATATCATAACGGTATAACTGAAATAACTGTCATTCATTTTCCTATGAGGATGAAAGGAAATTACATTAACTAACTAGGAAGAAGTTACTGACTATATTTCACATGAAACTGAACCTATCAAATTCAACTCCATTATTTAAGCAACGTAGGAAATTAAAATGTAACTCAAACTACCAAAGAAGATAAGTAACATCATAATATTATGAAATGAAAGAATAGCATAAACTATCAAAGTAAAAGACCTGTACTTTCTGTTCCATTCTTGTGGTTCCTTTCATAGCTTTCATCTTCCATGGGCGAAAGAGTATCATCAGACCTTGGATCTTTCGATCGTGACCTAACGGTCACTCGCACAACTTCCATTAGGAAGTAGCCCAACCCTTCCCAGGGGCACACAAACACGGTTTCCATTTTCTTGCCATCCGAGACTTGGTGTGGAACCCATAACTGCCGTAGCCATCCATCCTACAAACATTTTCACCTACTAGGTGACCTTCTTAGTTAATTATTGCACTAGTGGTTCTAGTGACTAACAAATACTATCTGTAGCATTGTACCTCGGCCAAGGATTTAAAATTACAATCACAATCCCTATGTAGTCAATGTCACCACCTGACTCTTCAAGGGATTCATAGCCCTGTTATTCGAATATCCACATCCTGATGGCTTTATTGTACATAACGAATCATGTTTGCTTTTGATTCAATTGATAACAAAGCACACCTCCTAATTCCTAGGGTTGACCAATCCTTATAATTTATGGATTCATGAAGGTAGTATTACAGTTGGTGGCTTGACTGACTGACAATTCAGTAAACCAGGTCCTCTAAATTCAGACCAATACTATGTCATGAATGCTGGATATGTCTCTTAATCTATATACGGTCTATCTAATTATATCTCCTTTTCCACTGCTTTCATGACCATACTATCATTTTACTAATATCATTCAGATGATTTATTTGCTATAGATGTTCTTGAGGCTACTGTTTTCTGTATTTTTGTTGATACTCTTCCTCTAATCATGTCGTTTATCATTTGTTTTGTTCTGTTTGTGCAAATGCTGTATCTTCTTTCTGATTGATGTTCTGCAGGCAGAATTGGTGAAAAGGCGTTCTAGTCCAGCAATGCAGTTACTGAATGAGCTCTTGAATTTGAATGATGGTTCTAATGAAGAAGAATGGTTACAAGAATGCCGAATATGCATGTTGAATACTTTCCCTCGCGAAGATCCTTTCAGCATATTTGCACTTTCAGGAGTGGACTTGTCAAAGGTATTTACATTTTTAGTGATGCACATTGTTAATAATTGGTAAACAAATGTCAACGCATATTAAATTGGTATTTGTACACTCAAAGTAAGGTGTAATTGTATATATTGTTGGCCATGCATCCACGTTTCAAATTACAACAATCAATATTCTTTTTAACTCCTCTTGTATGTGAAGAGCCCCCAAATACACTGGGAAAGGTGGGGGGGTGAATCAGTATACTAACAAACTTTTACTTTTCAAAACCTTATTAGATGCTTTAACAACACTTAATCAACCACACATGCAAGATCCAGCAAGTAAGAACACAAGATTTATGTGGAAACCCTTGCACGAGAAAACCATGGCAAAATATTGCTTTTGTATTGAAAACTACCTACAAATTTTCTAGGCACCAACCTACTAGAGGCCACAACCCTTCATTCAATTTGTGAGCACCAATCCACTAGAAGCACCAATTCCCACTTCTGAACTTTGATCACCAATGTGCAACAATTTTGATTACAAATCTGCCACAAACTGCTTACAGATCACAAATCTCCTATGAGATTTCTCACTCTCTTCTTTCTCCAATCTGCTATTGTGCTGATTATAAATCTCCCATAAAATTGATCACTATCTCCTTACAAACCTGCCAACAATCCTGTTAATACTTGCTTTTATATTCCTCACAAATTCTTCATAAAATCTGTAAGTAATTTCCTTAAAATTTGTTCTTTAGCTGCTGGTGTATATGATGTATTTATTTGTCTTTTACTCCACAACACACTTCTCAAACACCATTTCTAATATCTATATATTTCTTTACTTCTAAGAGTCAAACCCTTATGGATTGAAGATGCACATCTTCGTATTTGTTAATTGCTGCTTTTAGTCATAATAATAATTGCATCCCTTCACTTACAAACGGCATCTTTTCTAAATTGCACCTTAACAATGGTTACTCAATAGTAAATACTAATGCAAATCACACATTTTTTTTAATAAATCTTTATCGGGCTTGCTTCTCATTAATAATCACTACATTTTTTAAGTATTTGGCTTACTCCTTAACAAAGTGGCTGACATATTGTAATTTCCCCAAATTTGGAGCTAAGAATGTTGAGCCAATTGGAGGTAAGAAATGTGCAACATTGAAGTCATTTGTGAAGGAACAAGGGAACTTTCTATTTTAAGAAAGTTATTTAAGGAAAGAAAGTCACTTTATTTATAGAAGTGAAAATATTACTTTTTAATTAAAAAGTTAAATATTATAAAAGGTGACTTTGTCGGAATTAAAGTGGGAAAAGAAAAGAAAAGAAAAATAGATTATAGAGTGGCCAACTTGAGGAAGGAATAAACTAATAAGAAGGGGAAAAGTTGGAGAAAGACCTAGAAACATCGAAAAGGTCTTTACAAGGAATATCAACTTAGCTTTAGAGGCATCATTTGAGTATTTTGATATTGTTGGAGAATTTATATTTTCTGCCCTAACTATTGGGTTCAGCTGGTTCTAAGGACAAAAGCCCTTAGAATTTTGTGGTTTGTGTTGATGAGTGTCTTCACACCCCAACACAAAATAAAATATATTGAGTATATTATATTCTCTTTCGAGCAAGGAAATCTTGGGTACTATTAAATATGATCAAATGAGACAACCCCAAGGTTCCTAATGTCAGGTCTTGACAATGCTTGGGTAACTCAGTGGATAAATGTAATATTGCCGATTTCACAAGGGGACTTATGCAAATGTTCTTGGTTTGCAAATACAATTCTCTCTCCCACTGTAATACTTCACTAACACTACCAAACTGCTTCAAATAAATAGAAAAAAGAGAGGGTTTAGAGATACTAAGCTAAGAACGCCTAAGGACAATGATAATAATGGATGATGCATCAGATAGACAGATCCCTGTAAAATTGATTTCTGCTTAATTAGACTACTCACAATGCCACATAAATAGTGCAATCTTCAGAGGAAATGAAAGATTTTCAGATTGTAAACAAACATGCAAGTACCCAATGATGGGGCAACTCAAACATGCAATTGGGTTTAGACAAATGATACACTGCAACTTACATCAGCAAGATACAAACAATGAACTAAAATGAAACTAACAATGAAGAATAGAAACCATGCATACATCAGAAGAACACAAGAAATACACCATAACTTCATGCTTTGTTTGCATTAACTCCAAATGTTGATTACAACAATTCTTATTCACCAATTCCTACTACTACAACAATTACCTCTGCTAATTTGATCGCTAACTACTCACTAATAGCCTTCCAAAGAAGGAAACCACCACCTTTTATAGAGAAGGCTTACAAGATCAATGATGGAGATTAACTCAACACCAAGGACTTAGATTTGTCTTCTAGAAGCTCCACAATATTTAAATATAATATCTTTTACGGTTTTACCTTCTCCCACTAGAAGACAAAATAGCTGTACCTAACCCCACTACAAGACAAAAACGACATGCTTCCCATGGTGTTACAGGAGAATAAGACAAAATAGTAGGTACAAGTTTATAATTTTGACTTATCAATATTACATCTAATTTGACTTTGGAAATTTCCCATTTGTTTTACAATAAAGCACATTTTGAATATTTCTCCTTGAAATATTTCATATTTTCACATGACTTTCCTAGGTGTATCCATTCGTATTTCTAGGAATTCTTGGTTTGCACACATAATCCTTATTGTCTGATAATAGAAACCGTTCCAAATGTTCGATGTATACTTCTTCCTCTAAACTAACATCCATTCGATGGACTTCAAAATTTTTGAAACAAGTTAATGAAACATTTTGATAGCTTCTAATCTTGCAGCAGGAGCAAAAGTTTCTTCAAGATCAATACTTTCAGCAAAGGTTACCCTAAGTTTTCAGGACGGGTGCAGCAGGGGATGAGTTTCCGGGATGGCAATTTTTTTTTTTTGCCAATTTTGGGGATGCTAGGGGACAGCTATATAACAATAGGGAAAATTAAAATATTTAGGGAAATTTAAAATATTCATATGAAAACATGGATAAAGCATGCATTTATACATTATAGAACCTTAAAATATAAGAATTAGTAGAATTTTTATGCCAAATTTGTGTTATTTTAAGAATCAAAGTCAAATTTCTTCTAAAATTTAAAGTCAAAGCCCCCTAGGCATTCCCTGTCCTCGAGATGTTTCCGGGACGGGGACACCTTAAAAAATACCAGGGATGCGTCCCCGGGTAACGTAGCTTTCGACTTGAGCATAACCTTTACAAACTAATCTTGCTTTTTTTTACCACTTGAAGATCTTCATTTAGCTTATTCCTAAAGACCACTTGGTACCAGTCACAATCTTATCGTTTGGTCTTGGAACAAGTTTCCATGTCTCATTCTTTTTAGTTTGATTGAGCTCTTGTTCCATAGCATCAATCTAATGCTTGTCTTCTCTAACGTCAGCAAATCCTTTAGGCTTTATTTTAGATAGCAAGAAGAAATTTGCATGTTTTGATGTAATTGATATTCTTCTTGTGTGTACTCCAGTATCTTTATCACGAAGAATCAGATCTTCTAAATGATTTTTCTGGACGAATCTAGATGGTGTCTTTGTATCTTTTGCCTTTTTCATCTTATTCCGTGCAACTTGAGTCTTC
Organism: Thuja plicata; assembly: GCA_018584345.1. Taxonomy (NCBI): domain Eukaryota; kingdom Viridiplantae; phylum Streptophyta; class Pinopsida; order Cupressales; family Cupressaceae; genus Thuja; species Thuja plicata. The sequence continues at coordinate 5,109,997 of MU227491.1, read as the reverse complement.
AAATTCTTCTTCCTTGCAACTTGAGCCTTCTAGGTGATCATTTGCTTGCACTTTCTCCTTTTGATAGATTGTTTCGTCCAATTTTACATTGGCACTCTCTACAATATTGTGTAATATTTTATTGTAATATCTATAAGCCTTGCTTTTTGACTAAAAAACAAGGAAGATACCTTTATCAGATTTGGAGTCAAATTTTCTCAAATCCTTCTCATCTCTTCTTATGCAGCACTCATGAAAACTTTGAATTATTTAACTGTTATTGGTCTTCCCTTCTATAATTCATAAGTTTTTTTGTTGTAGACTCTAATTTACCCTTTTTTTAGAATGTAGACTGTTGTGTTAACTGCTTCTCTCCAAAACATGTCTGATAGCTTACCTTTATTAAACATTGTTCTAACCATCTCTTGTACAGTTTGATTCTTCCTTTCTACAACTCTATTTTGTTGTGGAAACCTTGCAGCTGAAAAATGTCTCTTTGTACCATGATGTTCATAGAATTTTTCAGTTTTTTTGAGTTCGATTCTATTTTACAATGTGATCTTAAGCACTTGATTTTCAACCTAGTTTCATTTTCAACCAAGGTTTTATAAGCTTTAAATTTCTCAAATGCTTCTATTCTCTTTTAGGAAAGTAACCCATGTCATTCTAGAGTAATCATAGTAAGCAATATAAAATAACTTTCACCTTGCAAACTTTGTGTTCTTGCAGGCCCACAGAGATGTATGGACAAGTTTCAATGGATTTTTCATTCACTACTAACTTGAAGCTTGCTTTTGTTTGTTTCCTATGTTGACATTACTTGCGACGAGTATTTGAAGGTTTAGCAATCTTTGGCATATCTCTTATGGCTTGTATGGTACCGCTTTCATTAGATTATCAAATTTTATATGGCCCATTCTTCTATGCCATAGCTAGCTTTCATTTTTTTCCCTTATGCCACTTTTCTTCTTTAATCTCATTGAGAATGTATACACTTTTTGAATGCGCTTTTGTTGTTTTATTTGTATCAAAAATTACTTTTCTTGTACTTGCCTTCCTTATCTCACAACCTTCAGCATGAAAAGTAAGGGTCTGTCCTTGATCACACATTTCACTAACAACAAGAAGATTATGCTTCAAACCTTCAACATACAAGAAATTTTCTGTTTTTTTCTTCCCATCTCAAGACTAAGAGTACCTTTTCTCATAATCTTTGCTCTAACATTATCTCCAAATTTTATTGTACCTCCGTTTGCTTCCTTTAAAGTGAGAAACTTGCTCTTGTCGCTTGTCATATGGCTTGAGCATCTACTATCAATTTCCCTTTGATATCTTTCATTTTGGCCATGAAAAGCTGGTGGCACAAGCATAGGTTTCTCCTTTTGTTTTTCCGCTCTTGCTTCCTTTCCAAATTGTTGTAGATTCTTTGTTTTGCTTGCCAAGGGTGTCCACTTTGTTTTGTTCAGGAGGTTCCACAAAATAACTTCTACAAAATTGTGCTATATGACCATAGTTGTTGCACTTATAGCACACAATGTTGTAGATTTGAAATCCATTAAAGGGACAAAAGAATTGTAGTTTCTATTTAAGAATCCATAAGAACTAATTCTTGCATCTGTCCTACAATCTTCTGTTTTATGACCAAATAGTTGACAGAAAAAACAATATTGAAAGATAGAGTACTAGAACCTGGTCATGTGAGACTGCCTTGGAGGGAATGATCCTCTGAATTTTGTTCTTGTTGCCTTTGTGAGGAATGATGGTTTTCTGCAGGATATCAATTTCTTTCTTCTTGTTGCTACTACTATTGATTGAGCTCTTAAGTGCATCTGCATAGCCCTTGGCTTTTTTTTCATTTTTCTTCTCTAGTAACTATGTAGCTTGGGGTGACCCATTTAGAGCAGCAGTCAAAACACTTCGCTGGTGAGGCTGCCACCAAGGTTCAAATCCCTGCTGGGCCGTTGTGCTCACAGGCTTGTGCCTACGCTGAGTTGTGGTCATGGATTTGAATGACTGGAGTGTTGTTTGACAGTCTTAAATATGGCTGCCCATTACCGATAAAAAGAAAACAAAACTATGTAGCTTTAGAATTTGGATCTTATTTAGTATTCTTGTGATCTTTGTCATGGCCAAGACAAGTCTTAATGAATGGTGGCCTTTGGGAAAAATATCATCAAGTATTTTGGCGGTCTTCTCAAAATTTATGCTTTTGTTCAACTGAGCTGTATGAAACAATTTCAAATTCTAGATTCTCACAGTTTTCTTCCCATGTCTTTATTTGGATTCTCACCTCCTATTCTATCCTTTTTGCCTCTTCTAGTTGGATCTTTAGGTTAATAATCTTTTCCGAATCTTGAAGGCTTTATGACATTTTTTTTCTTGAATCATGATCCTTTTCTTCATATTTCTCCAACTTTTGTTTCAAGTTCCTCTTTTTAAGCTTCTTGATTGCGCTTAAGACATAAATGAGTTCTTTTTCAGGATCCACTTCTCCATCCATTTTGCCAATTTTTTTTTCTGAATCCATCTTTTCTTTCCTGTCTTAATGTTCGAAGGCATAATTCTTTGTTTCTATTGCCGTGAAGAGAGTTTCTTCTCTATCTCTATCACAGATACCTTCGTCTGTAATGTCCCTTTTCTAAAATAGGATTTAATACTAAAAATCTAGGATGCCGGTTCGGGTTCGGATTCAGGTTCGAGTTCGAAGAACTGGTTCGCCGGCTTGCCAAAATTTTGAAAAGGGGTTTGGGTTCGGGTTCATTAGTACAAAAATATGTAATTTATATATATATATACATATTTTGATATTTATGCAGCCTAGAAGCATGAGTTAAGATTAGAATGTCGCATAGTATCATAAAAAGTAAACATTTAAACAATAAAAACATTTGTAAATTTGTAATCATACCATCATGAATCATGAATCCATGATCATACCATCATATACTTCAAGTTCAAGTTCAACATCAAAGATTCAAAACATCTAAATTAAATTAGAACATCAGTTCAAGTATCATTGATTCAAGTTCAACTAATGGATTCAAAATTTATTGATATTCAATGTTCATTATGCTATTCAGATTCTTCATCATCATCTTCTTCTTCTTCTTCTTCATCTCCTTCTTCATTGGCATTAGTTGACTCACAAATAGAGCTAAGGCCAATGGGGTCAGATGCACTAATAATAGTATTTGCTTCAAAATCTTCACATTCCTCAAGTGCAAGCCAAGATGTGGACGCATCCAAGTCCGCAAGCTCTGCATTTATATCCCACATCTTCGTCTCCCCTTCATTGTATTCTTTAGTCTTGTGAGAGACAAGACGCAAGTTGTAATGCACAAATACCAAGTTCTCC
>MU227491.1:5094132-5104192 GCA_018584345.1 Thuja plicata | reverse complement strand
TGCACAACCAAGCTCTTGCTCAAACACCTATTTCCTCTTGCTCAAGACCAAATAACCTGTTTGCACACCACAAATGAGAATTAGAAGTAAAAAAATGCCTTTAAACTCACCTTTTTAGGGTTGTGGATGCCAAATTTTAATAAATTATGCCATAAAAAAATGTTTTAAGTGAAACCGCGGGTGAAATTTGTTACAAATTCGCCTCAAATTCATTTTTTTGGCAAAATTCGCCCGGGTTCGAACCATCTCAACCCGGGTTCGAATTTGGTCTTAAAAAATCGGACCCTGCCTGAAATTCTTGGACCCACAGTCGAACAGGACCCAAACCTCGAACCGGTTCGACTTTATCCGGTTCTGGGGGGTTAGGGGCCGAACCCGGTAACCTAGCTAAAAATATATAAATAAATTATAATATAATTTATTATTAAATTAGTTATAATATGAAGGGATATAATGTAGTATAATATAATATCAACGGACGAATATAATATAATATTATAATAATATAATATAATATATTAATAAATTATAAATAATTACAATATAAATATTATGTAATGTTCCCCCTCATGAAATAAAAATAGATATAATATATAATATTATATAAATATCATGTATATATTATCATATTTAACATTATCTTATATTATAAAACATTTAATGTTAACATATATTATTAATATTATATTATGTAATATTTAATATTAGAATATATTATAATATTAACATATATTATGTAATATTATATATTTAATGTTATCACATTAAATATTCAATATTGTGTATATTTAATATTATATTATATTATAATATATAATACATCAAAAAATTATAAACATCAAATATTAATAATATTTATTATAAACTAGTAACATTAATATAGTAACGACTAACTTTAAGAGTTGCGACTACCAAGTCGCAACCCTAAAGGAGAGACGTTACTCTCCCTCTCTACCTACAGGATACTTAAATCAAGGAAGCAATGGAGGGAAGGGGGGAGGAAGAGAAAAAGGATATACAAGCAGACCAATCACAGGTTGTTTGGTACAGTCAGCAGTACCATCAGCAGCAGGAACAGCAGTCTTTATTTTCGTTAAATATTAATCTTGCAAACAACCAATAATATTGGTATCAAGACTGCAGTGAACCTACAGTCAGCATCCATTTTCTAAGTATCAGATTTCCTTAAAAAATAAGATATAATTATAATTATATATGAATAGATAATCATTATATCTATTCATGGATTATAATTATATCTTATTTTTTAAGGAAATCTGATACTTAGAAATGTCTTGGAAATCCTTTCTTGATATTTCTCAAAATAGGAGCTTCCTTTGCGTCCAATTCATCACTAGAGCTATAGCTTGGTTCAAGCTCTTTATTCTTCATCTTCTTTGAATCTTTGAAGGTTTCTTCTTGTTTAGACAACTCTTTTTAAGTCCTCATTCCATATGTTGTGAGGATCCCATGCAATTCATCCATTGTCAATTCATCTAGATCCCTCATTTCTTCAACAGTTGAAACTTTGGTGTCAAATCTCAAAGGGAGAGACCTTAGCACCTTTTGTACAATCATTGAGTCTTCAATCTTTTCACCAAGTTCTTGGATGGTGTTCATGATTTCATCCACGCGAAGGAGATAGGATGCAATATTTTCTTTGTCTTTTATTTTCATTCTCGTGAATTTTTTTCTATAAGTTTGAAGCTTAGCCTTCTTACCTTTATCATCACTTTCATAGATGTTCTTAAGGACAACCTAGATTTCTTTTGCGGATTCACAATGCATCACCTTGACAAACTCTAATTTTGATTGACCACATAAGATAGCATTCACAACGTTTGCATTGTTTTCTCTAGCCTTCTTTCCATCTAGATTCGTTGGTGCAAATGATGGAGCTACATAACCATTCACTATTGATTGTCAAATATCAGAGCCAAGAGCCATTAAATAAATTGGCATTCATATGCTCAAGAATGCATAGTTTGTTCCATCGAACAATGAAGCTCTATTTGAAGAGAAACCTTCTTGACTAACCATGTGTGCTGCTGAAATCTACCTTCTAGTGGTTTATAATGTTCCCTTTTTTAATTACCCTATATTTTTCCCTTGAAGCACAAATTCAATAAAACAAGGAAAATAATACAGTTAGCGATATAACTTTAACCAAAGGATGTAAAGCAAGATAGATCCTTGGTGAGATCCTGCAATCATGCTAGACAAATATTGAAGATACAATTTATAAGATCAACCATTACTAGGGTTAAAGAACAGATATTCATAATCACCTTAGTCATATAACATATCTAGCTTATAGTTTGGGTTCAATCATAATAAAACTCGAATAAGGAGACTTGATAAGGTGCTTGAAGCAATCCTCTGCCTTAGGCCCAAGAGAGGATATACCATCCCTCTTGGTCTCATGTGGCCCTCTGCCATCCATATTAGGTGGTATACCTAGTGAGTAATCCTATAGCTGTTCTCCCTCATCATACCACCCTTATTCATCTTCCTATGATTGAGACTTTCTTGAATCCATCCCAACAATCGATCAATGTAGATGTTGAAGGAGAAGCTACAATAGGGTGCCCAAAACGATCCTCTACACTAGGCCCAAGAGTGGATATACCATCCCTCTTGGCCTCATGTGGCCTTCCGCCATCCATATGAGGTGGTGTACCAGTGAGGAAGCCTATAGCAGTTCTTCCTTCTTATATTATAGGATGCCCAAAGAAATGCTCTACCCTAGGCCCAAGAGCGGATATACCATCCGTCTTGACCTCGTGTGGCCTTCTGCTTCCATATGACTTGGTGTACCTAGTGAGGAATCCTATAGCCATTCTCTCTCCTTGTATTCCCTTCCTTACCTTTCCATGATTGATTGTTGCTATTTAGAAATCCATATTATTACTTATGTCTAATATGTATGATGTTATGTGCCCAATATATTATCCTATATGAATATGAAGAGAATTGTGCATTATTTGCTGCATATATCAGGCATACATATTAAACACATATTCATGCATCCCACAACAAACAAGAATGTCACTGCCTGTTAATCAAAAACAGATTCTAATCTGATCCTGATTGCTGGTATGTGATTGCTGATGCTTTTCGATGTTGTCTTGGTGCCTTCTCCCATCGGTGTCCTTTCCATATATATCTTAACCTCTCCATGAAGGGTGGCGTCTTTTGGAAGTTGCCGACTTTTCAACAAATTGACACAATCTTTCATAAGTCACAACCCTCTTAGTATTAATCTTTATTTTATTTTAAAATAATAATATTAGTTAACCCCTTATACTCGTACATTCATGTTAATTCTTCATTGAGGTCGCTGCTATATACATATTAATCACCGCTTATTGTTTACTGAATTTTAAGACTTTTCTCTGCTTATATCTACAGCGTCTTTTTCCCCATAGTTCATTCACCCGCTCCCCCCGCACCCCAATAAAACAGACTTAATTTAATTTAATGTCTCTTTGGTAGGTTGGCCCTTTAAATAAATTATTACCATTTTAATTTCTTCCAATCTAGTCGGCTCTCCTCATTCACTTGCTAACCCTCTTAAATTACATCACCCAGGTTTACTGCTATTAGTATTTATGAATATTGTGATCTTAGGCAGGACATGACACGATTAGACTATTCCTGAAGGAACTGATTTTGATACCAATTGATGAACAAACATTTATGGGGGGTGAATTGAAATAAGACAATCTTTAACTTCTTAAAAATTTGACAACCACAATAGAACAATCACATAAGATATGCCAACTAAGAAACACAAGATTTACGTGGAAACCCTTTTGGGAGAAAATCACAAGATGGACTGCTTCAATCTACCATCCAAATCCAGCCATTAAAATGAAATTATCTTGAAAATCTTTGTAGGCAATCCACTAGACACATTAATCCCTACTTCAAAGCACAAACTTAGCAAGAGACACCAATCTCTTCCATTGTGAGGCACCAACCTCCAAATGAACAAAATTTCTGCCTTCTTGAAAACAGCTTCTTCAATGGATGACAATCATTTGATGGCAACTTTCATAAAATCAGCTTGCAACTGTATCAAAGACAAAACTCTGCTCTGATCTAAATCTGAATGGTGATGCATTTAATTGTTTGATTTCTAATTTTCATTTCAACTTCTATTTATTCTCGAATCATGCCTCTTCACCCAATAGGGCCCTTCTCAAAGGTGTTGGCAACATTAAAAATAATAAGAATTTTGTTGTAATTTTCCGAAGAGGAGCGACAACATTTAAGGAAGCTGGCCCATTTCAAGGAGGCCTCATTTAACAGTATATCAAATTTTCTCAAAAGAGGCTTGGCCCAAGTTTGGTTTAAATAATAAACTTGAAAGACATGATTAGTGGCCTTTGGCCTTACACATTTAAATCCCCGAAGTTATATGTTAAGGCATACAATTTTCATCTTTGACTGTATCAATATGATCCCAATAATGTTCTTCTCTCCTTTGACATCAATGACAACAATATTTTCAATAGGCTAATTTCGAGCTATATCAAGGAATATGTTAATTAATTAAATAAGGAGTTCAGTAAAGAAAATTTTCCTAATGACTTTAATTAATTTTATAAAGCGACTTAAGTGAATTAAAGAGTAAATATTAAACGTCACTTTATAAAGGTTAATGAAATATTTTAAGTGGGAAATTAAATGGTTCCTTTAGAAATGTTCTATGGAAAATATATAAGAAGTGGGTTTAAGAGCTCATTTGAGCAATACTTTTTTATTTTCTGTCTTATGTACTTTGAGCTTCTTGTCGTAGCAAATGTTAGGATGAAAACCCTGGGGGGATTGGTTTTGGTAGTGAGATATCTGCCCTAGTTGATTGCAGGTGGAATCACATAGGTTTCGTGCAGGTATTTGACAATTGAAGATTTAATTTGTGAAGTCTTGCAAGCAAATTATACAAATATTGAGAAGAATTGAAAGAGTTGCTAGGAATTGAAATGCCATGGTTTGGAGGATGATGCCTATTGTTTGGCAATGGACTCTGTGGTGGATTGGAGCAATTGATATGTTCTTTGGGTGTGTGAATAAAGGAGCACATGAAGGGTTTTTGCGTTCTCATAATCAATCATAGGGTGGTGTTAACATATTCTTTGCAGGCTGGGGTCTATTTGGCATTCCAACTCCTAGGTTTGAAGCAGTTTTAAGGTGTTTTGGGTCCCTTGTGGAAGGTTGACCCATGTCAGCAAGTTGGCATGAGCACTTTATCAAGTCATAGTTTAGTTTTGAGGTTCATGGGTATCTCTAGAGGCTCCTTAATTTTGATACTTACCTTGATTTCAGTCACACGCCAGCATGGAGATTGAAGTGTGTTTCTACAAGAAAAAGCACACATCGGAGAGCTCGCAATCAACCCATCTAGTATTCAAAAAAATTATTGCAGATATCCTTGTACTTGCTGGTTGTTAAACAGATCATTGTATTTTGCTATTGCTTGCACAATCATTCAATTCAATGAGGAAAACCATTTAGCAAAATCTTTTGTTATATATTTGTGTTGAATATGTGATAAAATTTTGTTTCTAAGTGTTGTATAATCAGCATATGCTATTCTACAAATGCAATGCAAAAATATCAAATCAAGCCAGCAGAACATAAACTGTTTGACAAAATGACTAACCCTTAAACTATGAGAAAAATTGGAAGTTTTGGTACAGAAAATTGGCTCGGGTCTTTACAGACTCTACATCTCTTGTGATGGGAATGTATTGTCTTCGGCCCCATTCATCATCCTCCATCTTGCTAAATTACTTGAATACTTGGGCCTCCTGATGAGGCCCCTTTGAGTATTATTGTTGACCTCCAAATGTCCCAAACACATTGGTTAAACGTTGTCCTCTCACAGTGGATATCCTCTTTATGTTTGTGGCTCATCGAAAACTTTGAACATATTTACAGCCTTCCATGGCTCATCTTTTTGCTAACATTGTGGCAGCCTTACAAAACATCAATATTCATTATTGCTCCTTGTTGTCCAAAACATTTTGCAGCCTCTTCTGAGCTTGCATATATGCAATTACTGCATTAATCAACTAAGCATTGCTCAAACATATTAATTCAACAAGTAAGCCAACAACCAGCTTTCAACATTTCAAATAGGTAATTCAAGCAAATTTACACCTTTAATCAACCCACTGAGAAAAATGTTTCAGTCAAACAAGGTCTTGTTGAGAGCTCTCATTTCGGGATTTCTCTTGAGTACCTCTCTATGGTGGTTTTGTGTCCAGTCTGCTGCATGTAGGTTGAATTAAGGTGTTCCTCTCAGCTTTGCGGTCCAGCTGATTTTAAAGTTCTGAAATGATAAGTGAGGTGGGCGTGCCTTTAGGTGGACATGCAGAAAATATTCAGCATTCTTATATTTGTAACTTGGAAGCATTTGTAAAAAGTGTTTAGACATCTATTGGAGGTTGGAAGTGAACCATCAATCCAAATAATTCTCACTACTCAAAGAATTGGGATATTTGCCCAATTCATAAAGTGGCTATTGCCATGCACAGCTTGGTGAAGCGATCTATAAGTTGGAGATCAACTGTCAAGCTATGAATTCCTTTTAACAAGTATGCTTATGTTCTCAAGTTATTTCATTTTAATTTTCTTAATTCGTTTTTTTTCCTTGAGTGGGGTTGTTTTCTCTTGTTTCTTCTTATCCAGATAGGAAACTACATGCTATTGCTTTCACATGTGTGATTGTGACCGAGTCCTAGATAGGTGCATGGCTTTAGATAGGCGATCAACTCTCAAGCTACGAACTCCTTTTTTCCAAGTATGCTTATGTTATACAGGTATTTCATTTTAATTTTCTCAATTCTTTTTTTTTCCTTGAGTGGGGTTGTTCTCTCTTCTTTTTTCTTATCCAGATATGAAGCTACACACTATAGCTTTCACATTTGTGATTGTGAAATGCACGGAGTCCTAGATAGGTGCTTGGCTTAGGACAGGTGATGCCTCCAATTTTTTTTGTATTACTCAATATTTAAATTAGTCATAATCCTTCCTTGAAGTTAGTTTACTTTCTTCATTTCCTCTTTCCATATAATTGGTGTTTTGATAAATTAGCTTGAATCGCCCATTGGATTAATGAGCACCTCGCTATACTGATTTACTTAATTCTATTTTGTTGCTAATTTTTTAATTTTTCTATGGGCATACTTATGATGTGAACATTATCAAATCTAAGTTTAGATGGTTATATTGAATATCCTTGTCAAATGAGATATGTGATTACTAAGTACCATTTAAAGCAAATTGAGATTAAGGAAGCTCCCTGTGAACTTTTGTATTGAATAAAGGACTCAGAAGCGAAGAAGTATGCCATATGAGAGGCCTTCTTCCTCCAGTTATTCTATTGATTGAAAGGGTTTATGCAGGGAATGACAGATAGTAAGGCTGTAGTTTGTTGGTTTGAGGCATAGAAATGCCTTTCCTGTTTTTTGATTGCCATAGCCTTTAACTTTACCTTCACAATTTGGCACTATGCTTAGTTTTAATCCATTGTGTTCAGTAGGTGTACATGCATATTAACATTTTGGTTCACTTGTTCGTGTGATGTGTTTTAGATAAGGAACATTGATCCATACCATTTGACATGTCAGCGATTTAGGATTTTAAATTTTTATAACTTACCAACCAGGTGCAGCTTACTAGTCTACCAGTTCTGCCTTATTTTTATTTTCTATTGACTAATTCAATTTCTTTCAAGTTCCGGAATATTTAGACTACCAAGTTCTTGGTTTTCCTTATTGGGAATGTCAATTAAAGACAAGTGTTTGCAATAAACGTTGACGTGAATTAGCTTTTTGCAGTGTTTTGAATGATAATATAAATTTGAAGCTAACATTTAATCAGTTTTTCCATGTTTTCCATTCATTATTGTATGATGCTTTGAGAGAGAGAAAATAAGTCAATTCAACTGAAACTCTCAGAATTCTAGCACATTTTTTAACCTAATTGCATGCCAAAAGTATTCATCATGTAATTAATTGTTTTGATGGCAATGTTTGGCTTAAAAATTTAGCAAGCTGCAATTTGGCTTAAGAAGTTATGAAGCTATAATTTGCGTAAGTGTGTATGAGAACAGTTGAAGAGGATTTATGTTTAGTTTTATAATTTTTGCTGTTGCGTGTTACAAGTGTTTTTTGGAGGGAATTCGTTACTTGTAAGGCTTTTTTATTTTAATGAAGATGAAAACTTACCGAAAGATTTGTCTTTTTAATTTAAGATATAATGCTGACTGATCCTTTTATTCATTGGAAAAAAAGGATCCTACCGATTTATTACCAGAGCGAGATGACACACTTCTTCGTATTGATTTCATTAGAGAAACTGATGAGTTACTTAAGGAGCTAAAAGTGCAAACAAAAAGTGATGCAGTGACAGGTTTGGATCCTCAATCAATTGCGATTAGCTTGAAATTGCAAGAGAAGGAAAGGACTTTGCAGCAAGTAAAAGCATTGAGAGATTTGGCAATCTCTCTAAAATGGTAAAAGTCGGGAATCTTGTAAACTAGTTGTAACATTTGGATCCTCAATCAATTGCAATTAGCTTGAAACTGCAAGAGAAGGAAAGGACTTTGCAGCTAGTAAAAGCATTGAGAGATTTGGCAATCTCTCTAAATTGGTAAAATTCAGGAAGCTTGTAAACTAGTAGTAACGTCTTCAGCTGCAAGGATTACAATGATTGGAATACTTTTTTTACTATGTCAATATAATTAGTTATACCTGATAACAAACAGGATAGTGGAATTCACTAAACGACTTTGTTTTAATTTCACTTGAACTGCTGCTTCTTCAATTTAGCATTCTGCATATATGGTGTTGCTTTTATTGCCATGTTATCTTTAACAAAAGATAAGCAACTCTCATGCCACAAAGTGGACATGGGTAAACCTACAATCTTTTTGTTGATTTTATAATATAGTTTATTGCTTCGTGTGATGACCTTAATATAAAAAATGGTACAGCAAATACAGAAAATAAAATCAAACAATTTTTGCATGGTAGAATAACACAAAATAATATATGATATAATATTGATGCTTTTTGAATGGTCTGCAATGTCCCCTTCCTAAGCTAGTTCAACATGGAGTCATTAGCCTTTTCAGTTGATTTCCGTGGGCTAATGATTAGGGTTAGGAAATCTTGGAAGCTGTATCAGGTGCAATTTCACATATTGATAGACGATTGAGCATAACAATTTTTTTGGAGCCTTTTCGGGTTCATTCTACCACAATCTTGGAAGCTGTATCAGGTGCAATTTCACATATTGATAGACGATTGAGCATAACAATTTTTCTGGAGCCTTTTCGGGTTCATTCTCCCACAATTACAATTTTTAGTTAGGCAGTTATGAGCACCAACAATCAGTTGGCTTTCTATTTTAAGTATTGTTGTTGAGGCCAATTTTGATGATCATCTCAACTTTGATATAGTATTGGAGCTTTAAATTAAATAATGATAACTTAATAAAGTTAAATTAAAGATTTAAATTTATTATTATTTAAATTTATTTATTTAATGGACTATAGAGGTCAAAAATGAAATTATGGTGATTTATTTTAATGGACAGGCCTTGATTATTTAATGCTATATTAAGAGATTAAAAATGACATGATTCTTAATAAAAAAAATAAAAATTTGAAATATGAAAAAGAAAAAGAAATGTTTTTTTTTTTTTGAAAAAAAAGCAATGATTTTTTTTTTTCAAAAAATAGTGGAAAAGCAAAAAAAAAGTGTGTAAAAAAAAATCAACTAAAAAACTATAAAAGGAGGATGAGGGCTTTCATTTGTCATGTTGAGTTCCATTTTTATATTGCTTTTGTCTTGGAAGAGATTGCTTCTTCAATTTTGGTTTGTGAGGATGAAAACCTTGTAGGCGACATTCTCTATGTTATTGAGAGATGCAATTTGGAGAATACTTGGTGACTTTATTTAGACGTCACATTTGAGCATATTGCAGATACATATAAGAGTTTTTCTTAGCTTATTGTATATCATAATTAAAGAGAACAGATTTG
>MU227491.1:5081474-5093667 GCA_018584345.1 Thuja plicata | reverse complement strand
CTTTATTTAGACGTCACATTTGAGCATATTGCAGATACATATAAGAGTTTTTCTTAGCTTATTGTATATCATAATTAAAGAGAACAGATTTGTAGAAGATTGTGGAGGGTTTATTTCTATTTGATGGCTATATCTTCTCTGACAGTACCATTTTCAGCTAGTTGTACCGCTTCTTGAGGACCACGTGAGGTTTCTAGGGCAATTGTTGGAGCTTTTAAGAGTTGGAATATGCATTTATTAGAGTGTGTTGTTGTTGCTTGTCATTTCCAGACCTAGCTATCTATATTGGAAGCATTTTGGCACCTTTGGAATGCATATTTTGTGAGTAGCTTTAGTTATTTCTTGGTTGCATTTTGTGGGTATGTGGAATTTTGATGTGTTATGTCATTTTATGAACCAAGTCGTCATTATATTTAAGAAATATTGAAAAATTAGATCTTGAATTGAATTTGGAATTTTCAACAATTTTATTTGAGTTTTGTTCATTTTTGAGTTTGTAATGGTGTTGCAATATCATCTTTTTAGCTGCACTATTATTGCCATTCTTTGTATTGCAAAAACAATTGACACAATAAAAAAATTAGAGCACAAATAGGATTGCAAATTATAGTGGTATCAGATCAATGTAGCTTGTCATCTTGGGGGTATAGAATGAAAAAAACAAACAGTAATATGCCAGGGTTTGAATAGCCAACTTTTACACACGAAGGAACAAGTCAAACACAAATTTTGGTTGTAAGTCATAAAATAGAGGTCAACAAAAGAACAAGTTGAAGAAATATGGGTGATAGAAATCAAGGTGAAGGGAGGTTTTTGAACTTATTGGATGCCTTGGTTTGAGGGCAACAAGCTATTGCACAAAGGGCACGACAATAAAATGAGAGATTGGATTTAATAACACAAATGATGGCTTGACAAATGAGAGCAAATATTGGTGCGAACAATGACAATAATGAAGGCAATGGAAATAATGATGTCATCCTAGGTATGACTTGGATGTTGTCACTTGTAGAGCTCTTCAATGTGCAGAAGTTGGAGATGAAGTTTGAACATCAAGGGAAGAAGATAGTGCTTAGGGGAATCTGACATGGAGGGTTGAGGGTAGTGTCACTCAAGAGAATGGAGAGGTTGATTATGCATGATCAAGTAGAGTATGCAGTTGAGTGTCTTGTTGTGCATTGAGTGTCTACAGGTCAAAAAAAGACCAATTACCATATGTATATCTTAGTACTGCTATTTAAGAACAAAAATATTTTTGGGAGCACACCTCATGGAGCTTAAAGCACGACATTAAGCTAGAGGGTGCCAAACCAGTGATCACACTATACAGTCATCCTAAGAGATACACAAATGAAATAAATAATGCAATTAAAGAATTACTGGAGATGGGGCACATTAAACCTAGCAAGAGTCCATTTGCATCAACATATGTATTGGTGAAGAAGAAGGATGGCACTATGTGGATGTGTATTGCTTATAGAGCACTGAATAAAAAGACAATCAAGAATAGGTGTCCAATTCCTAGGATAGATGAGCTGATAGATAAATTGCATTGGGCTCAATTCTTTTCTAAGATATATTTGAGGTTAGGGTACCATTAAATCCAAATGCAAAAGAGGATATTGAGAAGACAACTTACAAGTGCCATTTTAGGCATTTTGAGTTCTTTGTGATGCCTTTTGGGTTAATGAATGCTCTGACTTATTTCCAGAGTTGTATGAACCAAGTATTCAGGTAGTTGAGGAAGTTTTTCTTGATTTTCTTTGATGACATCTTGATTTTCAGTAAAACCCAGGAGGAACATATGCAACATTTGGAGATGGTATTAAGTGTTTTGGAGAGTGAGTCTCTTTATGCAAAGGAATCCAAGTGTGACCTTGGGATGACATAGCTTCTTTATTTGGGTCACATTATTAGTGCAGAGGGAGTGAGAGTTAATCTATAAAAAGATCAAGGCTATAGTTGAATGGCCTACTCCTACGAACCTCACTCAACATAAGGGATTCTTCGGGCTCTGTGGTTTTTACAAGAGATTTGTTAAAGGTTTTTCACAGACTACAACCCTACTTATGAACTTGATGAAGAAATGAACTTTTCAAAGGTTTGAGATAGTAAATAAGTGTTTTAAACACTTTAAGCTAGTGATGTCTTCTTGCCCAATTTTAGCTATTCCAAACTTCTCTGAGCCCTTTGAATTGAAGTGTGATGTATCAGGGGAGGGGATTGTTGCAGTGTTGATGCAATATAAACATCTCATAGCCTTTGAGAGCTGGAAACTAAGAGGGGTAGAGAAGAGCTACTCCATTTATGATAGGTTGATGTTGGCCATTATTAATGCATTGGCCAAATTCAAAGCATATGTAGTGGGGGGCATATTCATCATCAAAATGGATCATAATAGCATAAAATATTTCATGAATTATAATAGCTTAAATGATAGGCTACAAAAGTGTGTTAGTAAGCTACACGCATATGATTTTGACATTGAGCATGTCAAGGTGAAGAAGAATGTAGTTGTTGGTGCACTTTCTAGGAGACCACACTTATGTTCTTTGGTGAAGATATCTACTAATTGGAGGAAGTTGATTTCAGTAGAATATGATAAGGATCTATGGGAAAGATGAATCATAGAGGGTACAATACATGATGATATGTACACTACAATTAGTAACTTGATTATCTATGGACATAATTTATTCGGTGCCTTCTTCATAACTTAAGGTGAAGATATTGATGACTTTCCATGATACACTCATGCCTAGTCACTCGAGCTTCTTCAAGACATATAGGAAAATCTGGGAGAGGTTCACTTGGAAATGACTTAGAAATGAAGTCCTTAAGTATGTTAGAGTGTGTCCCACTTGCCAACATAATAAGGATGAATAGATTTATCCATCCAATCTATTTCAATCCATATCCATTCTGAATCAGGAATGAGAATTGATCTCTATGAATTTTATTACAAGGCTACCTAAGGTACATGGTAAAGATTGCATTAATGTGGTGGTTGACATATTGACTAAATTTACACACTTTGCCATTTCGGCCACTTAAATAGCAACACAGGTTGCAAATTTGTTTTTTAGAGAGATATTTAGGTTGTGTTGGTTAACAACTTGGTCTTCTAAAAATCTTATCACTTTTAATCTATATACCTAAAAGAGACTCAATCTATTACTAAACAGTTGGGTAAATCAATTGATGATTTCCCTTTGAATTTTGTCGAGAAGGCACAACTCCCTCCTTTAGATCAAATTTTTAGTTTTCTGATATGACAATATGAAGTATACTTTTAACCAAAAAGTAAGAAAGTGTAGACACTTAAAAATGGTCTATCGCTTTAACACAACGACTTAATTAACATTCCTCTTAATTTAATAAACAATCTTTACTATTTAGTTAAATTGTGTAATTCTACTATTTTCTATTTTCAATTTTATCATTTCTCTTTAAATCCATAATTAAGTGATTTTAATTAATTACTTAGTTATTGATGGTCTAATCAATATTTCCTCTAATATTCTACTATAAAGTAGTTAAATAATTAACATTATTTAATTATTCTCTATCTCATCTAATTATTAAATAAAAGCATTATTTAATTAATATTCCCCTTTCTATTATTATTACACACATGTAATAATTACATTTAGTAAATCAGATCTTCACTCTTAATTACATAAATGATATTTATTTAATAAAAACTAACTATTCCTCTATAAAATAATTAAATAATTAACATTGTTTAATTATTCTCTATAACACTTCAATTAATTAAATAATTACACTATTTAATTAATATTCCCTCTTTGTGATTATTACACACATAATAATTCCATAAATTAAATATTTGATTAAACTTATTTTCCTCTCATAAATAAATAAGATTAAATTTTTTATTTATATTCCCCCATGTGCAAGTAAATAAATTATTTTATTTAATTAATTGTATTTATTCTCCCACTTCTGACTAATACTAAGTTTCAGTTAACTTTCCAATCACTCTTCTCTAACTGATCAATCAAATCAGTTATCTAGTTAATCAATTTAGTCTTCAAATCTATCTAATCAACCTTCTGATCAATCAATCCATTTGACTAACCAATCTATCCAGTCAACTCTTCAATCAAATCACTTTACTCTCTAATCTATTTAGTTAACAAATCAATCTATCCCATTGACTAAGCAATCAAGTGAGTTGAACTCTGAATCAATATGAGTGAACACTCTTCAATCACAGATAATCACTCCCACCAATCATGGAATCCTGATTGGAGCCTCAAAATTCTTATAAAGAGAGCTAATTCTCTTAATTTGTTAACCACAATTTTTTTGAATTCTTATGTTGACACATCGAGCACTCATTTCTGAGAGCCCACATTGCATAGAGAAGGAGAACAACAATGAAGGATTACATGGTTTGCATATTCGTTGTGTTGAAATTGTTTCATATTGATTAATCATTTATGCTTATTGTTTATCTTGCTTTCTTTCTTGATATTGGGAATACTAACTGCCTAACAGATCTCTTTGTGGTTGAGATTTTGATGTTATTGTCGGTTTCTATATACCGAATTACCTCGATTACAAATGGTGAACCCGATGTGAAGCACACAACTTCTTTATATTGATCTTTTTCTGTACTGTGCAGTTACATGGCACAATGACACACTCAACATATTACACAAACACATTTTTTGGCCTCCTTGTGGTATTAGTTGTATTTATGTTCACATTTACATGAGGATGTACTTGTTATTCCATTGTATATGTGAGACCTTGTACTTGTATTCATTTTGTATAATTAATTTACTTATACATAATTCTACATTATGGAACCCTTGAGAATTGTAACCTGTTAGTGAATTGCATTTATGTTTATGTATTGTCTTATGTTGCATTGCTTCTACATTGTTATTCATTATTGTTGTGTAAAATTTTTAAAATAAAAAATATTAGAAAGGAACTATACAGATGGAGGTGGATGGCTCTGCAAGTGGCCCCTGACGTATCAGACTGTACATGCGGAGGGAACCGCCTTGGCTCCTCTTGGTTTGCAGGCTGGTAGATGTGGCTGCGTGGATGTGTGGTGTCGGTCTTGTGGTCTTCTTGTTTTGTGTGTTTCTGGTCTTTTATTTGTTCTTGTCGTGTTGTGTGTTCTTTTCTCTCTCCCATCGACCCTCTTCACTTGTGTCGGATTTAAGTTTCCCCTGTGTATGCCATCTTTTTTTTTTGATCCAGTTGGGTTCGCATGAGATCTTTGGAAATGGCCTTAGAGGGAAGTGATGAGGGGATTGACATTCAGGGCAGTGGAAAGGATAATGTGGCAAGTGGAAGCAATGCATGATCAAAGGCAAAAAGTTTTAAACCCTCATACAAAGCAGTTTTGGCCGAGAAAATAGTTGTACCACCCTCGGCTCTGTTTGAAAGCAAATTTGTTCTTAAGGATGTGGAACCCGACAGAGGAAAAGAGCACAAAGGAGGAATGGTCGACTCCAATGGAGATAGACACGGAGGAGGAGACCAACCTGACAACCCAGCAGGAAGCAATGGTGATGGAGGGAGGAAGGAAGGTAAGACTCCACCTTCTGGAGTTAAGACCCTTGCCTTATCGCCAAATGCAGACATGGTAAAAGCTATTAAGTCTGAACACGATAGATTAAAAAGAATTATTTTTTTCTTCTGTTGCATGGATATGAAATTCTTACCTGCTAGGAAATTCTTAGACTATTGGTTTAATAATATTTGGGGTAAGAAACTTGGCATTCATGTTAATTTTAGTAGAATGATTCAAAGAGGATTATTTGTGGTTTTTCTTAAAACACATGCTATGCAGGAAAAAGTATTGAATAAAGGATATTGGCAAGTAGGACAAACGATGTTTAAAGCATTCCCATGGTCGCATAAAGATAACACTGATAAAATCTTTGCTCATCCCTCCCCCCTCTGGATTGAACTCAAGAATGTACAACCCAAATTTTGGCACTTTATCCCTAAACTAATTGAACCCCTCGAGTCGATTCTGCAAGTTGAAGAGGCCTGAGTCACCCTCCCTCACTTAAATGTCCGTATATTGGTGACCCTGCATCCTGATGTCTCTTTTCCAGATGTCATTGCTTTAGAAGTTGAAGGAGAAACCTTTGAATGGGAGGTAGTGAAATTATGAGACATAGGTTCTTGCTTCCATTGTAAACTAAATGGGCACAATAGGAGAGACTTCCCACTCCTCAAAAAATATCCAAAAGGATTTCCATGAGTCTCAGGTTAATAAGAACACAGAGAATAGCAACAATGATACAGACAAAGGTAGTAACACCAAGGAAAAAATGAATAATAGTGATGACTCTCCCCCACTTGCAGAAACTATGGATACCCAAGTTGTCACATTTGTGTCTCTTTCCAATCCACTATTTGAAGGGGAATTTGAAGTACAGAAAGTGGGGCATTCTATTGAGAAGCAAAATCCTTTTAATTGCCAACCCCAGTATATCCCGGTGGTTAGAAAAAAATGTAATGATGAGACCCTACAAAAAAATGAACAACAAATAGTTCTGTCGAAACTAAAAGATAAAGAGTTATGACAGCAAAGGAAAAGATGGGCAGCATTTGGTTGGACAGATTAAAGGAATATCTGACAGTGTGCCTCTCAGAGAGAATGAGATAATACCTAATATAGAGATTCCTTTATGCTTATCAGAATATACTGAGCAAGAGATGGAGGAACATGACTTCATTGAAGTTGTTAGCAAAAAAAAGAAGAGGAAAACATATGAGAGAAGAAACAGTTTGAAAATAATAATAACCCCAAGAATACAGAAATACCAGATTGCTTCAACAAACTTTACAGAAATCAGAAAACCCCCACCAAAATTCAATGATGATGAATGTCCATAGCTGGAATATTAGAGGCCTAGAGATGTATGATAGGAAGTATGTGGTTAGAAATTGGTGCAGCAAAATTCAAAATAAAGATATTATCTGCTTACAAGAAATCAAAGTTACAAGAACTAGGGCTTACAATACACTTAAATTCATCTGGAATAGTGCAAGATGCATCTTCTCAAAACATGAAAGAGGAAAAGGTGGTGTTGCATTGCTAATTGGAAATAGATGGAGTGATGAGATGACAAAATATGGGGTTTCTCCATGTAACAGGGTTATTTGGGCTATGTTCAAAGAGAATGACCAAACTATAGGGGTGTGTAATATATATGCACCTAATGACTACAGAGAAAGGAGTACACTTTGGAACTGGATTACCTCTAATTTTCCACATGCTGAATGGATCTTCATTGGAGATTTCAACATGATAGAAGATAGACAAGATAAGAGTGGTGGTAACAAGCATGAATGAAAAGGCAGTGAGTTCTTTTTCTGGTCTGAATTCAAAAGAAGATTCCACATAAGTGATCCACTGGAAAGGAAAAGACAAGAATATAATAACATTTGGTTTACATGGTGCAACAATCAAGCAAATAGAAATAGGATATATTTCAGATTAGATAGGATATACTTTGACAACAGTTCCTTTGGGCTCTCACATCCCGTGGGGAAAAACCCTATATGTGTTACTCCTGTCACCATGTCTGATCACTCACCTATACATGGATGCATCATGTTCAATAAGATCAATGACCAATACCAAGCCCAAAAGAGGAAAGGGGTCTTCAAACTTAATACTGCACTATTGGATGATGAAGATAATATTGAGGCTATCATAATAGCTAGTGCCCTATCCAAATTCTGTAACCAAGGCAGCTCAGCTAGAGATAAATGGGACCAATTAGTTATAACATGGAGGAACATGTTTCAAATAAATGGAACAAAACAAGCTATGGATAGGAACTTTGAGGAAGATAAACATCAGAGGAGAATTATTACATTGGACACAACACTCCAAGAGAAAGGAAATGATGAAGAGTTAGAGCAATCACTCATTGAAGCCAAAATGCAGTTGAGGAAAACTTAGAATTATAAAATACAAGGCGAAAAATTTAGAGCCAAGGCTAGGTGGATCAAAGAGGGAGATAGGGGGTCCAAACACTTCTTTAACCTAATCAGAGCTAAACAAGGCAGAGAAGAAATTACTGGAATACAAGGTGAGAAAGGAACCGCAAGGAACAATAAAGAAACAGTGGAAGCCTTCTATGAGTTTTATAGGGGATTATTTACTTTAGAGCACAAGGAGAACAATTATGAGGCAATGTAGAAGTGCCTCAAGGTCATCCCTAAGAAGGTGTCAAAACATGAAGCGGCGAGGTTACAACAAAAGGTTAGTCTCAAAGAAATAGATGAGGCCATTGGTTTCCTAGCTAATGACAAATCCCCTGGTATAGATGGATTATCAGTAGAATTCTACAAAAAGAACCAAGAATGGATAACAAGTGATTTGCTTGAGGTGTATGAAGAAGCCTTTGAAGCAGGATCTCTGGGTAAAAATATCAATAAAGGTATGATTAAACTACTTCCTAAAGAGGGAGACAAATCTCAAGTAAAAAATTGGAGACCAATTACCCTACTTAATATCTCATACAAAATAATTGCTAAAGTATTGGCCAGGAGAATTAGCAGTATGCTAAATGACATCATCTCTGTCACCCAGACAAGGTTTATCAAAGGAAGATATATACTGGACGATCTGATTACTAGGTGGGAAGCTATGCATTGGGCCAAAAAGGATGGACAAAATGCAGTGATGGTATTATTAAACTTTGAAAAAACATATGATAGAATTGAGTGGCCATTTGTGTTGAAAATGTTGGAGGACTTTGGGTTCCCAGATTATTTTTGTATATGGGTTAACATCTTATTTCAAGACTCCTCTACAGTGATCAATGTGAATGGTGAAATATCAGATTCAATCCAACTTAGTAGATCCATTAGGTAGGGATGCCCATTTGCACCGACTCTATATGTCATTGATGTTGATGTTGTATCATACATTCTTAAGGCCAGTAAATTTGGTCCACCTATAAAAGGTATAACTCTTCCCAATGCAGATGAGCTTATTATAGAACAATGTACTAATGATACAGCTCTATTCCTAGAACTAGAAGAAGCTAACTTTGATAATATGTTTAGTAGACTACATATATTTTTTCTTGCCTCAGGAGCCAAAATTGCAGTACATAAATCTACTATACTAGGATGGACCTTAGAGGCACTGAACTGGCTCACTAGAAAATAATGGCAGTGGTCTGGGCCCTCCACTATTGTAAGATACCTAGGTATTCCTTTTTCCATCTCCCCCAATGTAAAGGAAATGTGGACAAGGATTTATAAGAAAATTGAAAACAAACATGTGAAATGGCAAACACACATGCTATCCTTAGCTGGAAGAACCCAAGTGGTACAGAAATTCCTTTCATCCCATGCAGTATATTACTTATCCACTTGGTTTTTTGTGAAGTATCAATTTGATTAAATGGAAAAAGTGTTGAGAGGGTTCTTATGGTCGGATGGACTTTCCAACAAGAAAAGGCACTGTGTCAAATGGGAGTGGTGTTGCTCTCCTAAAAATCTTGTGGGGCTGGGGTTAAGAGATATTAGAACACAAGGCATTGCACTAGCAACCAAATGGATCCTCACAGCCTTGGAAGGGAAAGAACCTTGGAAAGTTTTAATCAAGAATAATATTGAAAAGGCAGTCATCACAAAGGGGAAAGAATGGAAGCATGTCCCTATCAATGACATTCTACTAGGATAATTTAAAGTTAAATTCTGTGGATCCAAGGTATTCCAATCTATCTGGAAGGAATGGTGCTAGGTGTTGTCCCTAATTTTGCATTCCCCAAAATTTGGCAACCCTACGTATTTCCTAGTCAGGTTGATATGCGTTTTTCTCTAAGCGTGTCGATGTTTCGGCAAGAGTATTTTTCAACGAAATCTATCATCCCTTGATTTCTGGTTATTTTATCTTCTGACTAAACATCAAGTCCTTTTCTTTCTTTGTTTTTCTCTTTTCTGCGTTTTGTTTTTCCTCCATTCTTGTTGTCGTCTTGCCGCTCAGTTCTGAGCTCTTTTGGGTTTCTTTCGGGTAGGTCTTGTCAGTTAGGTTTTTAGGCAGTCTGCACTTCCTCGAGGAATCACTAGTAAAGTGGGCTTTTTCTTGTCAATCGCGTATAGTGAAAGTTTATTTTATGTGCGAGATGAACTTAAAACTCCATCCTGAAGTTTCACGTCATTCTGTGAAATTTTACTTGAAAATTTTAATGGTAGCAGGTTTTTACATTAAACTTGCATATCAGACCTTAAAATTTTGAAGTCGCGTATAAAATTATTGAATTCTTTCTTTATTTTATTTAATGACAAAATAAAGATAAGATTTATAAATAAAATCACAATTTATTTATAAATTTTAAAATTTGAATGGATTTACTATAATTCATTTTAATTTTCTATTTAAATGGTGATTTTTCTAATATGTTATGTGTTATTGAATTTATAACATTTTTATAAGGCTAAGGTTGTTAAAATTTAAAAACATATAACATATGTTATTATGCTTTTAAAATATTATGACATAATATATATTATTTAGTTTTTAAATAAAATAATATATATTGTAGCTTTAAGTTTAATAGCGTTGTTCTTTTTAATAAATTAGTTATCTACATATCATATTAATATATATGTTATAGATTAAATGTGGCGTCAAATACTAAAGACGTAGCATATGGTTAAACTTTAGCCCGTCTAAACCCGCAGCTAATATACTAAGGTGTCGATCTTTGGAGGAAATGCATATTTTAATGCATATGTTATTTGTTTATATATGCCCGCCATGTTCTTTTAAACCCGTGGCCTTATGAAAAGTGTTGGGCGTTTGCATTTACCTTCCTTATGTGTCAAAAATGACATGTTAAAAATCGTGTTTCAAGCCCATGGTTTCATTGCAAAGGTTGGGCGTCATTTTTATTACTTTGCATTTCATGGTTTAAAGTATTTACCATACTTCTTATTAAAGCCTATTGCTTGTCTAAGAGAGGGTGTCGATTTGTAAAAGATTTACATATCGTTTTCAAGACATATGCCAACATAGATGTCAATGTCTTCTTCTTCCTTTAAAATGTAAGGTGTCATTTTTATCAATGAATGCATATCATTTCACCTTGTCATAAAAAAAGTAATCTTCTTCCATAGCAAGCTGCGCTTTGGCAAAAGAAACCTGTCCAGGGCATGAAACACAATTTTTGGAGGAGAAATGGCATTTCTAAAAACTTGCAACAGTTTCCATGGGACTCAGTCAGCACTTGCAGCGTGGCTCCTAAGATCATTGCAAAAATAATTATCGACTTGTTGTGGAACTCGAGCTGCAGTTATCTGGCATATGCTTATTTTTACAACTTGCCATCTGTCCTAAAAGCCCAAGATTGATGGTGGACGCGTTAAGAGAGGAGTTTATATGTATAGATCCCTGTTCTTCCTTTCATGGCTCCTGTAATCTTCATCAACATTATGGAGTTTCGAAAGATGTATATGTAATAAAGTAAGGATTATGATGGAAAGTGAAAATACGCTCAGAGGATAGGTTCTTGAATATGTCAAGAATGAGTAATGGTTTGCTCAAATATTTTAGATAAAGGAGGTTTCTATCGCTAGATATGGAGGACAATGCTTTTGATGTCAAAACAAGGATAAAAGGACAAGAAATTTAAGGCTTGTATTGTCTTAATATCGAAAAGAACTTCCACTATCCCCAAGTGTTTATTGACACAAGGAGGTGTGGTTTTAAGAGTATACATGATACATAGGTGCAGTCACATTCAAAAGTTTTGAATGCTAAAGTATGACAAAATCAAGAACATTGTCAACTATTATGAAGAGAAGTGACAAGAAAGGTCGCTATTAAAAGGTGCAAAGAGTTTGTTTTCATGATTATCTTGAGGGGTAACATGATTACTTTGGTTTAAGGGTTGATGACAGAATTGTAAAATGTTCAACAATGTTAGGATGAAGAAAATAAGTCCCAGCTGTAAGCACAAAACAACAATGAAAAATGGACAATACATGAGGTCAATGACGTTGCATCAAGTGATATTATGTATTAAAAAGTGATCAAGCAGTAGCAATGGAAGTATATACAAGAAGTTTGTGTAATTTGCCTCAGCATCAAAGGGTCAACATTGACATAGAGAGAAGACAGTCATGCTATGAGTATGATATCAAAGTTCTGATAAAGCTGCAGCAACAA
>MU227491.1:5057874-5076941 GCA_018584345.1 Thuja plicata | reverse complement strand
CTATGGAGGCCAAAAATCACAGATTGATGGAAGAGGAAACATCTTGTGCAAATAATGGAGAAAAAACTCTTAATGCAATAACATACTCAATTAATTAATAACCATCGAATTGAATAATTTACAAAGAGGGAATCCTTATAAAAGGATACCRAAACCCTAAACGGGAAACCCTAAAGGGAAAATCTAGGTTGCATAATAATAATTAATAAAAGAATTAATTATTAAATGCCTAAAGTTTAGCTTAAGTAAAAGAGAGATAATAAGTGACTTAATAATTAAATCAATATGATTTAATTAATAAGTGGAATCACTTTATTACTCTAACAGTTCCATCCAAAGATATTTTGTAAAGAGTTCCTGCTGGGACGCGATATGCATTCGTAAGCCTCATTCTTTCGTTTGAAGTATGTTTGTGTCCTATCCATTGTAATTATTCCATCATATTGTTATTTCTTTTCAAGTTTTTACCAAGGACATGTAAATGGCCCAAGGTCCTTGGGGCAATGCTTTTGGTCCATTGAATCTAGCTCTACCTCTACATGCTCTTCCTGATGGCTCACGGAAGAATTTTCCAAAGTTCTTCGGTAATGGACAACAACATCCTAATGAACATATTGCTGCTTTTTACATTGCGTGCAGTGTTCTTGGTGTTGAACATGAGGACATTTCTGTGAGGTTGTTCATGGAAACTTTCCAAGATGTAGCTGTTGATTGGTTTTACCATCTGCCACCATAGACCATCACAAATTGGGCTACTCTCATAGCCAAGTTCGAAGAAAGGTTCAAGCCGCCTGAAGATACTCATGCCCTGTTGGCCCAACTCACTCAGTTGAAGAAGGTATCTCATGTACCTATGCGTGAATTTGTGGCTCATTTCAATAAGTTGATACAAAGGATTCCAGCTATTGCTCGGCCTACAGCTGCAAATTTGAAGTGTTTCTTTTTCAATGCTCAGATTCCTGAAGTTAGTTTTCTATTAAGAAGAGCAGCTCCCACTACTCTTGCAGATGCATAGACATTGGCCATTGGAATTGAAGATGATCTTATTCTTGCTGGGCATATAAAATTTGAAGCAAGTGAGTTTGAATAAAGTCATCTTCCTTCTCATTCATTTTCCCCCATGACAAGGACGGATCCTGCGGTGCAGAGGCTGGCGAATGAGTTTCTTGCTCTCAAAAAACAAATAGCTCAGGGTATGTTCTTCGTTTCTTACAAAGATGTTCAAAGAAAGCCTCTTCTAAATGTTGATCATAGTTCTGCTGTTGAGAATCAACAAAAGTTAGTTCATCACCATAGAAGCTTGCTATTGAAGTACCATCAGTGAAGGCAACAACAAAGCATCCTGAATCTGAGGATAGTGATCTTGCTATACTCTTCCAAGAAAAGGAAGAAGACATAGCTGGCGACTCTTATTTCTGGTTCATGCAGTCTCAGAAAGCCATTGATGAAAATCTGAAAGATGCAACTCATTCTTCTGATGCTCAAGTGAACGAAGAAAATCATGTCATTAGACATAAAAATATGGACATACATGAAGGTTCCAGTCAAGTTAAAAAGGATGCATTTGTGTTTCAAGGTCATGAAATTTCAAACGCTTTGCATGAATGTCCTACCCCCAAACTTGATGAAGATCATTTCATGACTACTATAGAAGAGTTTTGCTCAAATCTTGTTGATGATTCTCTTGAAATTGAAGTTTGTGAACAAAATAATGAAGGATGCATTGCAGTCATGTGTTCATCTGAATTGCATGAAGGAAATCATTTGGAGCATGAGATTGTCATGGTTGAAAAACTAATCACTCAAGTTGTAGCCAACAAGAAGAATTCAGAATTTATTTGGTCAAGGGGATGTCCCATAAGACATCTCACTTGGCTGGAGGTCAACGGAAAGGCAAATATTCCACTTGTACCTAAGCATGAAGATGCAATTGAAGAAGAGACTAATGAAGCATTTGCAGTTCAACAGGAGCAGATTGGATCTATGGACTCATCTTGGACTAGCAGTACATATGACTCATTCCAGGAAGGTGAATTTGTTCATCTCTTCCAAGAGGTGTTGCATCAAATATTGACATCATTGCTCCAGTTGTTCACGATTCATCTAAACAAAGTTGTCTCTGAACATGCAAGGTACTAAAAGCTACTGAAAAAAGGTAGCTATATTGTTGAGCCAGTAAATGGTTTCATCTAAAAAGTTCAAAATTTGGCTAGTTTTAAATAGGTAGTTGTTCTTTATTTTCAATAAGTGCATTTGCACAATTTTGTGTTGTTAGGTTTTGCTTTGCGTCGGTCGTGTCGTCCTTTTTGTTTTTGTGTCTTTGGTTGCCTGACTCTATAGCCCAATGGAGTAGATAAAGGCACTTGGACATTCTGGATTCTGCACTCCTCATTGTTTCAAAGAACAAATGAGGAATGTTCCCCAGTCAGAGCCAGGTGTTGTCCCTAATTTTGCATTCCCCAAAATTGGGCAACCCTATGCATTTCCTAGTCAGGTTGATATACATTTTTCTCTAAGCGTGTCAATGTTTTAGTAGGAGTATTTTTGAACGAAATCGATCATCCCTTGATTTCTGGTTGTTTTATCTTCTGACTAAACATCAAGTCCTTTTCTTTCTTTGTTTTTCTCTTTTCTGCATTTTGTTTTTCCGCCGTTCTTGTTGTTGTCTTCCCACTCAGTTCTGAGCTCTTTTGGGTTTCTTTCGGGTAGGTCTTGTCAGTTAGGTTTTTAGGCAGTCTGCACTTCCTCGAGGAATCACCAGTAAAGTGGGCTTTTTGTTGTCAATCACATATAGTGAAAGTTTATTTTATGTGCGAGATGAACTTAAAACTCCATCCTGAAGTTTCACGTCATTCTGTGAAGTTTTACTTGAAAATTTTAATGGTAGCGGGTTTTTACATTAAACCTTCATATCAGACCTTAAAATTTTGAAGTCGCGTATAAAATTATTGAATTCTTTCTTTATTTTATTTAATGACAAAATAAAGATAAGATTTATAAATAAAATCACAATTTATTTATAAATTTTAAAATTTTAATGGATTTACTATAATTCGTTTTAATTTTCTATTTAAATGGTGATTTTTCTAATATGTTATGTGTTATTGAATTTATAACGTTTTTATAAGGCTAAGGTTATTAAAATTTAAAAAACATATAACATATGCTATTATGCTTTTAAAATATTATGACATAATATATATTATTCAATTTTTAAAGAAAATAATATATATTATAGCTTTATGTTTAACAACATTGTTCTTTTTAATAAATTAGTTATCTAAATATCATATTAATATATATGTTATAGATTAAATGTGGCATCAAATACTAAAGACGTAGCATATGGTTAAGCTTTAGCCCGTCTAAACCCGCAGCTGATATACTAAGGTGTCGATCTTTGGAGGAAATGCATATTTTAATGCATATGTTATTTGTTTATATATGCCCGCCATGTTCTTTTAAACCCGTGGCCTTATGACAAGTGCTGGGTGTTTGCATTTACCTTCCTTACGTGTCAAAAATGACATGTTAAAAATCGCGTTTCAAGCCCACGGTTTCATTGCAAAGGTTGGGCGTCATTTTTATTACTTTGCATTTCATGGTTTAATGTATTTACCATACTTCTTAAAGCTCGTGGCTTGTCTAAGAGAGGGTGTCGATTTGTAAAAGATTTACATATCGTTTTCAAGACATATGCCAACACAGATGTCAACGTCTTCTTCTTCCTTTAAAATGTAAGGTGTCATTTTTATCAACGAATGCATATCATTTCACCTTGTCATAAAAAAAGTAATCTTCTTCCATAGCAAGCTGCGCTTTGGAAAAAGAAACCTGTCCAGGGCATGAAACATGATTTTTGGAGGAGAAATGGCATTTCTAAAAACTTGCAACAGTTTCCATGGGACTCGGTCAGCACTTGCAGCGTGGCTCTTGAGATCATTGTAAACATCATTATCGACTTGTGGAACTCGAGCTGCAGTTATCTGGAATATGCTTATTTTTACAACTTGCCATCTGTCCTAAAAGCCCAAGATTGATGGTGGACACGTTAAGAGAGGAGTTTATATGTATAGATCCTTGTTCTTCCTTTCATGGCTCCCGTGATCTTCATCAACATTATGGAGTTTTGAAAGATGTATATGTAATAAAGTAAGGATTATGATGGAAAGTGAAAATACGCTCAGAGGATAGGTTCTTGAATATGTCAAGAATGAGTAATGGTCTGCTCAAAGATTTTAGATAAAGGAGGTTTCTATCGCTAGATACGGAGGACAATGCTTTTGATGTCAAAACGAGGATAAAAGCACAAGAAATTTAAGGCTTGTATTGTCTTAATATTGAAAAGAACTTCGACTATCCCCAAGTGTTTATTGACACAAGGAGGTGTGATTTTAAGAGTATACATGATACATAGGTGCAGTCACATTTAAAAGTTTTGAATGCTAAAGTATGACAAAATCAAGAACATTGTCAACTACTATGAAGAGAAGTGACAAGAAACGTTGCTAGTAAAAGGTGCAAAGAGTTTGTTTTCATGATTATCTTGAGTGGTAACATGATTACTTTGGTTTAAGGGTTGAAGACAGAATTGTAAAATGTTCAACAATGTTAGGATGAAGAAAATAAGTCCCAGCTGTAAGCACAAAACAACAATGAAAAATGGATAATACATGAGGTCAATGACGTTGCATCAAGTGATATTATGTATTAAAAAGTGATCAAGCAGTAATAATGGAAGTATATACAAGAAGTTCGTGTAATTTGCCTCAGCATCAAAGGGTCAACATTGACATAGAGAGAAGACAGTCATGCTATGAGTATGATATCAAAGTTCTGATAAAGCTGCAGCAGCAAAATACTGAATACACAGAATGAGGGACAATGAAGTATGAGGTATTCAATGACATGCAAGTAGAGGGAAATGGTCTTCAAGACATTTTGCAAAATTTTTCATCTAATCATTCATGAAAACATCATTTTCATTCATATTGTTCCAAATCCGGTTATGGTTGCAACTAGCAAGGTTGTTCTTCCCTTCATTTCATAAAATTTCATTCTTGCAAATTTATGGTACAGCTAAAGATCTTCCCGAATTTGGTTCTTCCCATAGCACGCATGTTTTTCCCATGTTCTTCCTAACAGGCGTTATGAATTGAAAAACCCACATTTGCATATTCCCATGTTGCAAAGACAAATATGAAATTCCCGATATGCAAAGTAGCCAAAGAAGCCCACTTTTTGACTTTTCCTCAATATGTATATGTCTTTGAGAAGCTCACCTTCATCTTATGAGATGCAAATAATATTAAGAAGTCCACCATGCCTTAAGAGGAGAAAATTGCATTTCATTCTTGCCTTCACTTCCCAAGATGTGCATTTACATCTGAAAAACCCACCTTCATGCATGACTTTTGTGAAATGCAAATGTTTCCAAAAATTCCCCCTTGAACATTTTCTGATGTATATATGCGTTATGGATTGAAAACCCCACTTCTTCCATAATAATCATACTACATATCAAAGAAGGATTTCAGTTTTCAAGTATGCAGAACGGTACAAAAAGTCCACCTTTTTGTGTCTTTAATGAGATGCACATTCTTCTCCTGAAATAATGAAGAGTCGTGTTGCAAGAAGAAAATTACTTCCAATACGGTTGCAAGTTGAAGAAAGATCTTCTCATGTTCTTCCCATGGCACAAGGATACAAAGCGAAAAGCAATCATATGATGGAGCCAGATAGGGAGGTGGAAAGTATGAAATGACTCCAGGCATAGAATGCTTTCAAAACTAAAATAGAGAGAAACAAAGATGCTTCCCAACAATCACCATTATGATGTAGAGTGATATACAGTTTCATGTTCCGGTTTGAGATGTTTTCAACAAACCAGAACACATCAGTCATCAGACATCCTGTAGTAGCATGAAGACCAAAAAGGATGATGCAAATAGATGTTGTGTCTTGTTAGACACTTAGATGCTTTTGTTATGCATTTTGTAAAAGTTTGGAATCTTTGACAGATTACACGAAAATATGTAACATAGTCTTATGTAATCATGCTGCAAGGACATTAGGTCCTGCAGCATTGAATATGTCAAAGTTAGTTAGTTGTAGATAAACATTGAATAAGTCAAAGTGATTAAGGGTTTCCCCTTTCTTCTCCACTTTTCTCTCTCCTCTTTTCCTATATAAAGGAGGGAGCTTATTGTAATCTGGATCTTTGGTGGTGTGCAAGTAAACTATAGGCAAAGCTCTAATATTCTGAAGACTTTGTGTTTCATTGTAAGAGATTTAAGCATTTGAATAAAGGAATAGAGATTGACAGACTTTGTGTTGTTGTCTTGAAAATCAAAAAATGTATTCTTATGTTGCACTTGTGTATCCTTGTTCAAATTAAAATAGTTTCTTTGTTTAAATCATTGGAGCATCTTTAATCCAAGTTTTCTGAAGACTTTGTGCTTCAAGAAGTCGGGGTTACTATAGAAACTAGTGGCTGATATACTCCAAGGACTGAAGACTTTGAGTTTTAGTATTGGAAAATAGATTAGAGTACTTATTTGAGGGGAGGACAGGAGACTTTGAGCTCATTGTATCACTTCGTGTTTAGATAAATCAACTGCTGCCTCATTTGATTATTCTTACATCAATCATCAAGTCACCGATATTACTGGTGCAAGGTGAACTGTATGTGTTACAGTTCAGTTATAATTGAAGCCACCTACGGTAAGAAGGGAGCCTCCCCTATTGGTAAGAGGAGAGAGAAATCTCACATACTGCTACCTAAAATACACATTTTGCAAGTTGTAGTCTTAGTGACTTCCAAAATATTTAGCCAACACCAGGTAAGGCCTTTAATATGTGCAATAAATGCTATGGGGAAGAACCCATACTTTGTTGTCATAGATAGATCCATTTGGTGGGGTATTTACCTAAAAGATAAACCACTGAAACTAACACAATGTTGTTCTTCCAAAGTATGGAAGAGTAAGGGAATATCTCTAATTAAAGATGTTTTGGTTGACAATAAATTGAGCTCATGAGAAGATATCAGAAATAAATATAAACTTCCTAAAACTCATAAAAAAACATACACTTTGATATCTAAAGTTGTGGGCAGATTCTTTCCTGGTAAGGTTTTGAATATTAAACAAATGATGGAGCAGATAAAGTGGAATAATGGTAAAGTAGTGAGAGATTTTTCTTACAAAAGTATTTATAATATGCTAAAGTCTGATGTGAATATTACTAATAGAATAATTCAGAGTTGGGGACCCAACTGGACAGGTAATAGATAGAATTTTTTCTTTGACTTCTTTTGGCGTGCTCAAGTTGAACCCAAAATTTTATGTTTTAGATGGATTCTGTGTCTGAAAAAATTAGCAGTTGGTTGTTTTATGTCCCCTCTTGGTATGCAAAATATTGTTTGTTCCATTTGCAAGTGCCCTGAAACTTATGAACATCTATTTTTTGAGTGTCCTTTTGCTAGTAGGATTTGCTCTAGTCTTTTTGGTCGAGTCATTGCCTAGAATTGTCCTAGTAGCCTTTGTTGGTCTGAATCTGTTTTGGGTTTTGTGGATGTTTTTGACTGTAAGTTGAACAAATTTTGGGCTGCCTTATCTGCTGTTACTTTGTGGACCATTTGGTGGTCGATGAATGAGGAGATTTTCCAAGACAGAAGCAGAGATCTTACTGAGTTTTTATTAAACTCACACCCTTTCATATTATTACACAGGTTAGTGTTGTCATTGAAGTACCAAGAGAAAGATTCCAAGCATTAATCAAGGAAGGAGCCATGATCATATTGAAAAAAGAGGTCCAGTCTACCTCATATACCGAAGACCCTCAAGAAACTGGTACATCTGGAGGCACAATCAATCCCAATCAAGGCATTATTACTACAGGGGTAGTGGACAACCAATAAAGCCATAACTACTGGGCTAATGAAGAAGAGAGCCAGAATGCTAGCAGGATTCAAGAGAAAGTCTCTCAACATAGTCTAAACGAACCTCCTGTGGTTTTGATGAACTTAAAAGGTGAGTATTTTCATAATGTTAACTTTCCACAAGGGAAAAATCAAAATTTGCAATCTACAACAACCAACACTAGTTTAAAGAAAGAGGTTGTAAGTATGGAACAACAAGCTGATAATATATGGATTGAGGTTTCTTCAACAGTGTATTGTTAAGGTATGATCAAATTCTCATAGAATCGGGATTTGTTAATAGATGATCAACAATATGAGATGTAAAAGAGGCAATTTGAAAAAAGGCTTGAACAAAAGTTAGTTGTGAAAGAGATGGAAATTAGACTTAAGCTTGACAGGAAATAGATTCCTAGGTAAAAATTACAAGCTTCATTTCAATTAGGTCTCTTGATTACTCTAAATCTGTAATTCCAAGTTTTTCAATCCTTCAAAGCCTATAAAAGAGGAGTCTCTTATGTTTGTATCTCCAAGTTTTAGTGAGTTTGTTCTTGAGAAAATAATCCCATATAAGAAACTGATCAAAGCATGTGTACCACAAGAGCATCATTTTTCAAGCACGGTACAACCTTTGGAATTTAATGATAAACTGGTTTATCAATCTATAGGACAACAAGGAACAAATTTTGAACAGACCGGGACAGGTTTTTTACATGTTGTCATGATTTTATAAGATATTGAGGATAATGAATCTGATTCTCTATCATAGATAGAAGTGATTGGGAATAAAATTTCCAAGTTTTTGATGAGGGAGATACTGATATTAGTGAGGATCTTATTCCTCTCTTCTTTAATGAACTGCCTAATTATCTTGAACAAATTGAGGAAGTAGTTATTGGTTTAATTGTTGAACTCCCTAATTATATTAATGAGGATGAAGTGAATATTCATATAATACTAACTCCTGGGACAAGTACAGGATAGTAGGAATAAAAAAATGTAGCTCATTGTGACATAGAAGAAGAGAAGTTTTATGATGCAGAAGATGTTTTTCCTTCAAACTTTGAGGAAGAGGAAATACTCTTGAGTGCAGAGGAGTATTTCTATTCAGATCAAATGTTTGAGGTAGCAATCATTGAAGGGGTAATTTAAGGATAGAAGAAAGGAATGCTAGAAGCTATAGATGCAACAGAAGAACTACAAACATCAAAATCCAGCCAGTAAGATGACATGCTAGTAGAGCATAAAGATTGGACCAATTTTCATCCTTCACAGTTTGTCATTTCACAAGGTTTTCCAATAAGGCATTTTTACAAGATAGAGGACATCAAGACAAAAGAATTCAAATCTGCACCTAGTCATGAGGCCTTATTAGAGGAGAAGAAACCTCAAGTTGCGTATAAATCTCCAGTAAATACCATTGATAATTTTGTTGGAGAGGTAGGCCCTATTACTGTTATTCTTGAAGCAATATTTCAACAGTTGTCTCATTGTTTTTCATGTTTACCTCTCATATTAGTTGTTTTCAAACTTGTTAAGAATCTCAAACTGGGCAAAAAAGGCTATTATTTTTAGAAACTATTCAATGGTTTTGTTTGATTTATGATCACTTCAACATGTTAGAGTAGATTAGTTCAATTTTTAGCTTTCAATAAGTGTTGGTCAAGAATGTTTCAGTTAGTTAGTTTTTAGTTAAGTTTTTAGTTGTGTGGTAGAGAAAAGTCTAAGTTGGTCAAAGAAATCATATTGCCTAAAGAGAAATTATATCACACCAGACATGAGATGAAAATCATGTTGTCACATATCATACAAATTTTCTACAGACAATCCTAAGGGCTTTCATCAGATTAGAGCTTTCTGGTTCAGGTTTCTAGTTTGGTTTCAGTTTATTTTTTCTGCAACCTGACATAATCAAGTTCATAAAATGGTGTATCATTCATAGTAATGAACACATGTTATGCAGGGGTTCATTACTGAAAACCATAAAGTAGTCTTCAATTGGATTTTTTCACATTGTAGTTTTAGTTCATTTTTACTTTGTGTCTTTCAATTTTAGCAAGTGTGTTTTCAGGTTTTAGTTGAGAAGGTTTCAAAATTTCAAGGTTTGCAGTAGACTTTGTGCCCAATAGATTGCAAAAGTAAACTGGTCTATTTTTGTTTAGCACACAAAAAATCCTAAGATGTCACCAGAAATGTTACCAAATTTTGGATCCAGCTCAAATTGCTAGAGTTGGTAGCTAATCAACTAGTGAAAGGTACATTATTACATTTTTAAAATTTCTCATTTTTCAAGTGATTGTGCTTATATTGATAATAGAAGTGCATAGAAGAATATAAATGCAGAAAAGAAAGGATCATTTTTATTGTTTATTCAATATTTCTTCATTTACAAAAGATAAAGTACAATACATTTGAAAATAAACCACACAAGTTGTGGGAGCTCTAAAAATAAGCTAGAATAGAAATACAAATGTACAAAAGTCAAGAAAAGAAAGAGGCAAGGTGAGATCTACCATTTCTTGGTTATGGAAGATTTTTGTTATGTCTTGATGAGATGATGGAGGGTCAGGTCAGGTCCCACATCTTCAAAGTGTACCTACAAGAGGGAACTGAAAGAGGATGTCAGTCCTTGAACTAAGCAATGGAGAATCTCAAGCTTGCTCCTAGTCATAACTACTATACATTCTGTAATGAGAAAATGATAAAATCAGAGAAAACAAAAGGGAAAGCATGCAGAAATCAGATGTTTTAGACTAATAAATTTCTTTCCATGTGTAGATTTAGAAATGACAACATGAAACTATTAAAGGGACATATCCTTAAGATATGAAACCTTTTAGTTTTTTTCTTATCATGTTAAAAATCTATATTGAAGACAAAGGATCATAATAGAAATAAAGGACATGTGACCATTAAAAGGATGTACTTTCATTGTATGAAACCTTTTGGTCAGAAGTAAAGACAATTTCATTTCATCTTTTCCATTTGTGAAACAAAATGTCGGATAAACAATAATCATTAATGTGCATAATGTTACAAGAGATCACAAGTACTCCAATCATCAATAAAATAACAGTTCGGTAATGAGATTCTTTTATTATATTTACAACTTTATTGATGCTTTATCACAATGTATTAAGTGTTGTAATAGTTAAAAGAAACATAGTTAATAGAAGCAAATAGGCAATGTACAATCTTTAAACATGCTATAATAATAAGCTACATGAGAAAGGCATCATGAGGTGACTAAGTAGCACAAATTCTAATGTGTTTTTAAGACAAAGGTGAGTTTTCAAAGGTTGCATTCAAGACATGAACCTGCAATGGGAAGTCAAATGTAAGACCAAGTATAGTGACAATGATATTTAGCCCTACTATCATTACATGAACAAAATAGCAGGAAAACATTCCTGTCATAGTACAATGACATTTGTTCCGATGAGACACAATGGTAATAGACAGAGTTTTGAGTTTCAAACATAAAGCTATGCCATATTATTATGACAGGGAAAGATCATGCTATGTTTGGTCATAGAATGGAAAGGAAGGAACATCATCTAAGCAGTTGCAATAGTTTAGAGTATGTTCAAAAATAGTGGGAAGATCTATTAGCAGTTAAAGGCCATATGTCATAAAAATCAATGCAAATACATACATAAATGACTAATTTATCACAGCCATTTCAAGTAGCCATGACATTAATGCAACTAAATAAAATTACAGAAACAATGACCTTAAGGGGTCCATTTCCAGTGCATATAAGACAGATGAAAGGATCATATCAATTAATACTTAATTTATTAAAGTTTTCATTAAGTATGAAATGCATTACTGACAGAGACAGTAAATTACAACAACATTGTTGGAATAAAGGTTGAGAAATCAACAGTAGATGTTCAAAGATAACAATGTTTATTTTGTGAAAGTAATGAATATAACATAAGCATCTCCAATGCTAACAATAACAACATATGTAAAGTAGAGATTCAAACAAATGTCAGGATATTTAATAAAAAATGATGCATGGTACAAATACTTCATAGGATCTTTGAAGCATATTGTTCATATCAAAAGGTGATAAGGAACAACAAAGAGGATATTTGAAGAGTTATATTTTAGTACACATAAATTTTCAATTTTATTTTAGAATATAAATTCATAAAAATAGTGAAAAAAAAAATATCCATGCACTAAAGTTTTAAGTTATCAATACATACGAAAACATTGAATAAAAAATACTATATAAAAAGTGACCACAAGAGAGAGAGAGAGAGAGAGAGAGAGAGAGAGAGAGAGAGAGAGAGAGAGAGAGAGAGAGAGAGAGAGAGAANAAAAAAAGAGAGAGAGAGAGAGAGAGAGAGAGAGAGAGAGAGAGAGAGAGAGAGAGAGAGAGAGAGAGAGAGAGAGGACTCAACAAAATTGGACATAATTGAAACATCAACTCAATAGTTTTATCATTTAGGTAATATAACTAATCCTATGGTTTCTTCAAAAAACCATAGTGAATTCACATAGAAATTTTGAGTGAGTGAATGAAAGAGAGACCACAAAAAAGAATATTGATGATCTTATGGAGCCTTATGGTGAAGTATCTAGTGTTACCATGTCAGTTTGGCATATTGTATCTCCCCAAAACTTGTTTGAGTTACTTCAACCTGGTTTAGTGCATGTAGATTTCCCAACACGGTTCATTTGGGCTTTCCTATCAAAGACTTCATTTATTGTCACTTGTGTTGTGAACATTGTCAAACTCTAAAAGTTCAAGGGGATTAGAATAAAACTCAAAAATACCATCAATCATATTTTGAATTTCAAGGCCAATGGTAGCTAGGTCTTCTCAGTCCTAGAGCAATGTTAGCATTCTATTGATAAGTTCATTTTTATTTCCCTTTTTAGTTTTTGGGTATTTATTTAATGGGTCTTTTCATTAGTATCAGCTTGATAGATATTCCATTATTTATGTCTAATAAATATTTCTTTCAGATTTCTTTAGGGAGATTCTATAGAACCATTGAATTATAGTTCACATGGCTCTTTAGAGCCGAAACAAAAAACTACTAGAGATGGTAAGAGGTATCAAGTTGATACATGGAAAAGTTTTATTTGTTATTATCCCCACTTTGGCTTGGTTTGCATGCAATAATCCTTTAATAGGATCAAGTTAATTTTTGTTTCAATACACAAGCAAATTTTAGATATCTATGGATTATAGCACACAACTTTATATTTCTATTTGCATGTAGATACCATATCGATGGAAGTAGGACCTTAGAGTTTTTGGAGATATGGTGGTATCCAAAATGAACATGACAAGCATGCCTTGGTTTTGGGTAGTGGGTATGGAATACTCAACCTGTATTGATTTCTTCCTTCCATTCCCCAACCATGACCCATTCCTAGCTTTGTAATGGTTAGGGCTTGTTTTACATGTTTGAGGTCAAATTAATCCACGGTTGGTAAGGGAATAAAATAAGATGAAGGAATTTAATGAAGAGGGTATGCATATGTGTATTGTGGAGGTTCCACAAACTCCTTTTCCGATGGATTCAAATTATCTGTCATGGCTTATATGCTAATACCTACAATTATGTTGCCTACAATCCTGAAAATACATTGTAGACACCTAAATTCATCCCTTTATGAATTATTAATTCATATTAGCCTTATTATTAATTAAATTAAGTTAAATTAAATTAATTTACCTAGCCACATAATATAATTAATTTCAATAATTAATTATATAATTTCTCACTTCTAACCTAATGATATAATTAATTATATTATTTATCCCTTAGCTAAATATTTAATTAATTTAAATTAATTGATATATTCCCTTTTTCCCATAGTTTACTAATCCATAGCCTAATACCTATTATCCCTCCTAAAACCTACCTACTAATTAATCCTTTATTAATTAGTCTAATTCCATGATTCCTAACGTCATTAACAGTTTTCCCCAATTTAAAATTAGTCTCATACATGTGATCACACTCAAAATTTTGAATTTTGAATTCACCAACCTTCAATAAATAGCCATATTTTCCTCTTACACATTTATCCCTATAAGCCACCCTATTCTTACACTTGTCTCCTACTTGGTATTTAATGCTCCTTCTTCCCAAGGTTTCTCACATGTGTGAGAAACACATCACCTTGCATGGTCAATTACCCTTGTCCATTTGGCATCCACCTCAGCAATCTAATTAAATCATATCCCTTCATTTTCAAATTCATCTCAATTGTCCATTTCCCTCCAAAAATCTATAAATTAGAGCCTCTCCTCATTTATTTTTATCTTTCATGTGTGCACTATTATCATGCTAGTTTGATTCTAGAGATCATAAGTCATTTTGCTAACAATTTTTTGTTATACCTCATTTAATTTACGTGTCCATATTATAATCCTTATATCATTTTTAGCATATTTTTTCATAGTAGAATCCACCTCATCAATCCAATTAAATCCTAGGCCTTTATTTTCAAATTCATCTCAACCATCCAATTCCCTCCAAAAATCTATAAATTGGAGCCTCTCCTCATGCATTTTCATCTTTCATTTGTGCATTGTTATCATGCTAGTTTGATTCTAGAGCTCATAAGTCATTTTGCTAACAATTTGTTTCTATAGCTCAATTAGTTTACATATCCGTATTCACAATCCTTTTGATCATTTTTAGCATAGTTTTCATATTAGAATCTACTATTTTGCATTCCAATCACTTAGTTTCTCATCTAGATTTCATCTTATACCATCTATCATCCATAAGCAATCTATTTTAGATTCATATTGTTATGTTTTGGAGAGCAATTCAACATCTAAACAATAAATGAGAAAATCAATGGACTCAATCGGAGGTATGAGTTAAATTAGGTAGTTTAATGCATATTTTAATTTGTGTTTTGAACTTTCTACTCTTTTTATTTTTTCATATACATCTTGGGATGCCCAGTGGGATCCACATCCCTAATTTTTAATCAATGTTTTTAGTGTTTTTGAAGGATTTACAAGTCATGACTCTAGATTATCACTTTTGTTACACACATAGGAATCTCCACCTTGAATCAACGTCTCTGCTCGTGTGTTAAACACTCTTGTTTTGTAGGATATCACATCTTTATTTGTCTTTCCCAACACACTCTTGCAAGTTTTGAGTATTTAAACTCATTTTTTGGTGATTTGTTGGTCCTAACATTATGTTTTTGACACGGTGTCAATTTTATAAGGCTAACCCTTTTTTCAAGTCTATCATTTTCCCATGTAGGTTAGATCGACATCTTTGTCAACCCTTCAATATTTCTGTAGTTTGGCATCTTTGCCACAAATCAACGCCTTTGCTAGGTAAACTCAAGTATTCTTTAGCATAGTTTTTTTTTCAGTTTTCATTTTTTCCATTATAATAAAAAAGAAAAACTAAAAAATCAAATTAAAGAACAAAAAAACCTAGTTAGTCTTTGTTTTTTGTTATGTTATCGTTTGTTGTTTTTGGTTACATAATCTGTTAGTTTTCATATCTGTTTGGATCAATGTATTTGTTGATTGGAGTTTGTGCTAATCATTATCTACGCTTATCCTTTTGCATCTCTACCAAAGATCATTTAGTGTTTATTTGTTTTAGATTTTGATAACAACTAGCCACATTTGCAGTTGTTTTTTGCATGTCAAAGACTCTAAAAACAACTACTAATAGTTGGTTTTGCAAGTTGAGTTTATTTCATTTTATTTCTATGTATCTTTTTTAGCGTAGTTTCATGTAGTTCTTAATTAGGGGATAAAGTAACCAAGTGTTTTTGTGCTTGTAGGAATATTACAAGTGGAGTAATTCCTTGTAAGATTCTCCTCTTTGTGTTTAGGTTAGAACCCTTTTTATGATGAAAAGATAAAACAATAAGTATCCTCTCTCATTTCCTTCCAACGGATCTTGGGTGTAAGAGAAAATTGATTCTAT
Organism: Thuja plicata; assembly: GCA_018584345.1. Lineage (NCBI taxonomy): Eukaryota > Viridiplantae > Streptophyta > Pinopsida > Cupressales > Cupressaceae > Thuja > Thuja plicata. Next base: position 5,061,074 of record MU227491.1, on the reverse strand, counting down.
ATTTTCCTCTAGAGATGTCTCCATTAGTGGGAAAAGAGGTCATCACTCCAAGATAACAACCTCAAAGCGTTGGTGGGTTAAAGCCAAACCTGATTCAACCTTATATATACATAATCTAGAAGTTAAATATTTTGATGATTGGTGTGTGATCCATGTCATTAGCTCCTTAAGTATCCACACATTTGATTATGTGAATATATAAGACCTCTTGACTAGGGGGTAACCCCCCTAGGAGGGTGGAGAGACATAGTGCTCACATGGGCATCAATTTGAATAATTACTAGACACCTTAGATTAGTAGCCTCCCTTATTAGCCTTGGTATGTTAATTTCAGTGTAAAGGGATTGTTTCATCCCTTGAAGTTATCCACCATTTGTGTTTCCTTGGAGTTGAGGTGGAGATCTTGGCTTTATATAGGTTATTTATAGCCTTCCAAGATTAGGTAATTTCCACCTGAATAGGGGTACCCTAGCCATAAAAATAATCATAGATCTAGAAGAGTTTTAATTCCCTTATTATCCACAAGGGGTTACATCTTTCTCTAAGAGGAACAATACGCATGAGAATTAGAAACAACACATTTCAAAGGAAACTTCCATGCATGTGGGCCTATAAGAGTCACATTGAAAACATTAGTTCCTTAGGTAGAAATTTTTTTTCGTTTGTGCTGGACCCATGTAATTTGTGGCTTTGAAGAGCCCTTTTAACAAAAAAAGGGCCAAGAGGTCTTTGTCCCCTCAAACATTTCATGATTTTACATTTTTTTATCTAGTGTGTGTAAAATTAACCTTTTTAAACTAGTCAAACACCAGTCAAATGTTAATTTTTACCCAAAAATCCTAATCTTCTAGATTGACATCTATGTCTTCCCTTCAACATTTTCACTTTTTGACATCTATGACTAAGGATTGGTATTTCTGCCTCTCTAGACTGAAACATTTTCTGACACAAAACCTTGAACCCATGTCTATGTTATTTTATGTCTACGTTATTCAATGCCTATGTCTGACAAATTGGTGCCTATTCCTAACAAACATACCTATTTTTCTAATTTGACACCACCCACCAATCGTCACCTGCACCTACATACTAACACCTGCATTTTTTGGCGCTTGTGATTACAAATTAATATTTGTGCCTTTTCACAAAGACTTGTATTTTTCTTAGAAATCCATCATCCTTAGCTACCATAAGATCCATCTAACCTAGTAGACCCTTTTATTTATCACCTTGACTTATTAAAACCTTTATTTATCCATTTCACTTACCCCCTTTTCATCCATAATAATCACCTATCCAAACCTTTGATCATACCTTTTTTCAACCACCCATATCCTATTCATCCATACATTAGACATCATTACCTTTTTCAATCAAACCTTTTTCACGTTCTATCTTTGGACTTAGGAGAAAAAATAATCTTCATCCTATTTAATATCAAATCCAAGTCATCAAAATCCCATTTGATTGGACCTTAATCAAACATTCCAAATCCAAGCCTTAATCAGCCCTAGTCAACTCAATGCAACTTGACCCAAACCTAATCATCTATTCAAATAAAAAAAATTCAAATCATCATCTAAATCTATCTTGAGGTTGAGATTTTCTAAGTATAGAAAACATCCTTTTATCCTAATAATTTTTCCCCTAGATAAGTTATAGCTTGAGAACTTGGCCTATCTCAAGTAGCACATTTAGTTATCCCTCTACATTTGGACATTGTTAGCTTAGGGACTTGGCCCTCTCAAAGTTTGTAATTTTTAAATAATCCCCTTGCAAAATTTCTTGAAAACTTAGCCTATCTCAAGTAGAAAATAATTCTATCCTTAATCATCATCCCTTATGCATATAAAAAATATATTATTTTGATAAGGTTATTTTTACCTTTATCCCTAATCAATCACATCAATTATTCATCCTAATTAAATCCAATCTAATACAAAATCAATCAATCTAATCTAATATCCAAATCAAAATCCAATCCTTAATCAAGTCCAATCAATCATCATTCCTTGATCCAAACTCAAATCAAATCCAATCGATCCAAAAATCCAAGTCCAATCCTTAATCCAAATTAATCCTAAGTCACCCACAAATCAAACAAATCTCAATCCACGTCAACATCAACCTTAATCACTCTCAAGTCCAAAATTTTGATCAAACATCAAAATGCTTCAAGTCAAAAGTTCATAAATTACCCTTAGACATACCCTTCAAACATCCTTCATCCACCATCACTCCCTTAACAAGCCAAATTTTCATCCAAATTTTACTTCCATAGACTTCATCAAATCATTACCTCATCTTTCTAAGGTCACTTTTGTATTGTCCTAACTTGTTCACAAGCCAAGAACATGATGGATTATAGTTTGAATACCCACAACACCAATTATGATAATGAGAATCCCATTAGGATTTTTAATGATTAATGTGTTCATGTGAAAGAACTCACCAACAACCAAGGAGAGAAGGAAATTGTAGACCAACCCGATATTCACCCTTGGTTGGACACATTTTTCAAAGACCATTACATTTTGGATATGATGGAAAAATCCATTAAATATAACAAACAAGAGGCCTTTATGAGTTTTATTAAGGATGGTTTCATGATTCCTCCTAAATTTGATGGATATTTTCTCCTTAACAATGTCACCAAAGTTTGTGTCATTGCCAACACTGTCAATGCTTCCACTGTTACCAACTCAAGAGACTAAGGTGTGTCATCTTTTGCCTAACCCTCCACATCACAAACCTCCCAACCTTCACAAAATCTCCAATTATCACAAGAAACCATAAAAAAATCCTTAGCATCATACCTATGTGGACCTCTCATTCTAGCACGCATATCACTAGAATGAATACATTCAACGACATGGATGCTAGAGTGATAAATATGGGGCAAACCTCCATGCCTTCCTTCAAAACTAACAATGCCTCATCCTTCTTCATATTTCCCTCATCTTCCATGAATACATCCACTGATCACACATTTCAATCCTATCAATATGTTCTTCCACCATCCATGGGTCTCACTTCATCCGCTCTTGAAGGACCTTCAAATTTTGGGGTTTCTCTTGTGTGCTATAATTGTGTCACACTTCTATGAATCCTTACATTCAAGAAAACTCAAGAATGAGGTCTCAAAAATTGATCCATAGCTCCCTAGGCATGGAGTGCAAGGGTTTTTAGAATGCTCTCAG
>MU227491.1:5035568-5047967 GCA_018584345.1 Thuja plicata | reverse complement strand
AAAAGCTCCAAAGTGACCTAGAAAACCTGCAGCATAACATTAGCATCAAAACCTAAGATATGAAAATGAAGGAGAGAGCTCTCCTTTTATAAGAAATGAGATGAAATGGACCATTGAGATTGAGAGGCAAAAGTCTTAATCAAGGGTGGAGAAAAATGGAAGCTTGATCCTTATGCACAAATATCCTCCAATAGGAAAATAGGAGTTGACTTTTGTGTCCCACATAAGACAAAAAGTGCTTTTTCCCTTTTTATAAAATAAGAATAATAATTTATTTGTGCAACATAGGATAAGAAGAAAAGTGGGGATTTTTTATATAAATAAAAGAGGAGGAAATTCCTTTTAATTAAATAAAGGCTTAGGATAAAGTGATTTTATTATTTAATTAAAAGAGATTTTTAATTAATTAAAAGAGAGCATGTTCTCTTAATTAAATAATATTTTTATTTTTATTTTTTTTCTCTTTTAAATTAAATAAGGCTCAAACCTTAGGAAATATTGAATTGATTATGATTTGATCAAGGAAATTGATATAATTGATATTGTTGCTATTTAAAAATATTGATTCAGGGATTTGATAAATTGAGAAATGGGGCTCAAAGTCTAGGCGACCATTTTAGGGTGCATACATCTCTCACATATCATAATGCTGCCAACCTTGCTCAACAAGTTAATGAGCTAAATAATTTAATTCTCAACATACAAAAAGGACACAAGGATTTTGCATTTGAAGATATATGTCCTTATTTGTTTGATTGATCCATCACAATCTAACCATTCCCCCCGAATTTTGAGATCCCTAAATTTTACAAATACAAGAGGGAACTTGTCTTATCCAATACCTTAAGGAATTATATGTGTCCTGGCAAGAGGTCTCCTACACCGAAAACTATCTTAAGATATTATTCTCCCAAATCCTTGGAGGCCCTACCCTTGAATAGTTTATGAACTTTCCACAAGGATCAATCTCTACCTTTGTGAATCTCACTAAAAAAATTGTTACAAAATATTCCTACAAAATTGAACATCAAGATTCACTAAGTGATTTGTGTAACACCAAGAAATGCCATGGGGATAGTTTTTCCAATTTATTTAAATGACAGAGACACCTTGCTAATAAAATCCCTTGGAAAATTTCTGAGAAACACTTTATCAATATATTTATCCAAAATTGTGTACCACAAATAGCCTTCTATATGAAAATGGTTTGCCTTGAAAATTATGAGATGGTGGTCAAGAAAGGGATAAGCATTGAAGAGGGTCTCCTCCAGAAAGGTATAATCACATACTATACTATATCATCTAATGACAAACCCAAGTTTTAGACCAAGAAAAAAAAATTGTTAATGATGGAGTCACTGATTCAAAGCATGTGGAAAATTTCCAAGTGACGTCAAATCAAAACAATCGACCCAATAAAAAAAATCATACCAATCAACAACCTTGCCAACAAATACAAAAACAACAACCAAATTATTGTACACCATCTTTCCCTGTCACAAAATCAACACCAATAATAATACCAATACTTTCCAATATTTCCAATATACCCCCCTTGTAGAGTCCCTCGATGTCATCTTCTGCCACCTTGTTTAATAGAATATGATGGTATTTCTAATTATAAAACCATATGATAAGAATCAACCAAAGCTTTCTTGGTATAATGACAATGAATACTGTGTATACCATCATATCAAGGGTCACGATAAAAAGAAGTGTATGAAGCTTAAAAAATTCATTCAAAACCTCATTGACAGTAGTAAACTTGAATGAGGAACACAATCCATCATCATCAAAGGTTGAGCTCAAAATCTATATAACTCCTTTCCCTAAGCATGAGAAAGATAATCCCTCATCATCAAATGCCATAACTTATGACTATGCAACTAATACTATCCTAAGATTTGATTCCTTGTGTGGACGCATTAAAGAAGTAAATATTCATGTAAACACCATTATAGTTAACGGTGTCAATCGCAAGTCCACCACACAATGATGAAGTCATTTCCCAAGCCATCCCTCCCTATCATCTCCCTCCACATCCGCTCGACCCACATCTTGATATAGCCTCATCGACTACCTTGGGAAGACTCCTATAAAGATCTCCATCCTTGAGCTTCTCCACACTTCCCTTTTCCATAAAGAGATTCTTGAGAAATTCCTTCTTGAGTCTCATGTCCCTGATAGAATCAACACATCCCAATTTCAAGACATGATTGGGAATTCAGCTACACAACCTCACCTCATTTTCACTGTTAATTTTTTTTTGTTCCTGATCTACACCATAATAAACTATTACACATTAAAGTTGCTCATCACCAGAAAATCAAAAGATTCCTCACATATGGTGGATCTAGTTTGAACCTTTATACATTTAGATTAATAAACCAATTGGGATTCCCTAATGAGGTCATTGAACCAATGAATAAGATTACAATAAAAGTATATGATGACAGGGAATGTGAGTCAAAAAGTGTGATTACCGTTCCTCTTCAAGTAGGTCCTACATTGATAGAAACCACTTTCCAACTCCTTGATCTAGACCTTTCACACAATATTCTCCTTGGTCTACCATGGATCCACATGATACAAGCCATCCCTTCCACCTTCCATCAATTCCTTATTTTTTTACATAATGGCAGAGAGATTACTATTCTCAATGACCCTAATTGTTTCTAGTATTGTAAGATGCTTGAAGGAAAAAAAAACTTTGTCCACTTAATCAACTTTCCAAGCTATCTGTAATGTCCCATTTTTCTATATTAAGGAACCCTACCGAACTTCCCACAATTCCTTATGAAGAAATGAATGGAAGATAAAATAACTTCTTTTCGAGTAAAGCAAGTAATGGAAGATAAATATGAATAACTAAAGCTTATTCCAAATACATATGCAACATGATAAATGTAATTATAATGTCTTATATACAAGGAAATTGTTATACAACAATTGTGTAAACAATTAATGTATAATTAATATATTTTCTATTTCTGATATAATAGGGAATATATGAAGACTGAGACGAGTCTCAATAATTATGTACTAATTGTTGTGCCTGATATACAATTAATTATACAAAACTATATGCAGGTTGTATCCAATATGGAAATCAATATATGCTCCGGTAAATGTTGATAAGGTTGTGTTTGATATGGTGATATAAATATGCACTGGGATACTGTTTCTGACTATGATTTTATATGCTTGCTCCAAAGGGGATGTCAAAAGGTGGATATCTCTTGTACAAAGTGATCCTTATAGGATAAAAAGTAATAAGTTTCTATTCCAATATATGACTTGATCGAATGAAGCAATCAACATTATATACTTGTGATTTAAGGGGAAGAGGTGTGTTTGGAAATATGCCTCCCTTAATCAACTTATAACCAAAATATTCATGGAATTATTATTATGGTTATTGTTTGTTAACCGATTAACATAATAATCATACCATATAATAAATATTATTCCTTTCATATGCTAAGTGTCAATAATGGAAATGCAATTATAATGCAATCTATATAATGATATGTAGATGTACAATGGAAACACACTATGATGTGATCTATATGCAGACATAATTAAGAATACATGTATTACAACATTATATTGAATTATTATGAGTAAATGCAAGACAATATGATGTCGATCTGTTATGAATATGTGTACAATAAGATGATGTCGATCTGCTATGCATATATGCATGATAATATGTGTGAGTATAAATCTATGTCTCACAAACAATAAGAAAACATTAGAATGAGAATTCAAATCAAAGAATGATAATGAATTTGATAAAGCATGAAATAAACACTCAAGAGTGTCCCATTGCTCTCTAGTTCTAAGGATATAATCAATCTTAGTTAAATGCTCTTAGTTGCATTAAGATCTCAAAGATGACAACCTAGAAAATGTGAAATTGATGATATGATGAATATCTAAGCTAAGATGGATGCAAATTATGTTAAATAATGAAGAAAAATGCAATTGATCTATGAAATCATCTAAAATTAAGAATAATTCTATGAATAATGATGTTAAGATATGCAAACCAGTACAATGCACTTGGTCTAAATGAATGTGTATCATTTGAACTAAGAATCCTCCCTATTTATAGGATTTTCCCAAAGATTAGGGGGTGAGTTATGGCTAACCATGAGAAATATGTGGTTTGAGTGAAAGGGAAGATGTGTCCTTGATGAACGGTCAAGATTGTGAATTGAGATTGAATGGTAAAGATAGAAAAGCCTATTTGTGATCCATGTGAGCTTGTCTCTTGTCTCTCATTGGTTGAATTCAAGTTTTCCTTATGTGGTTTGTGAGAGATTTTAGGATTTAATCAATTCAAAAGAATTAATTACTTTAGCCATGTGTGATGTGGAATTTTATGTGTGAATGGGTTGAAATTGATTTGTGAATGTGGAATTAATTAATCAATGAAGATTTAATTAATTCGGGTGAACTATATAGTCAAATATTTAATTCAATTATATAGTAGAGGAATTTAGACTTAATTAATTAAATTTTTTGAATTCAATTAACATTTGATGTTGACCAATTTTAGATGTATACATTTCCCCCCTCTGTGAATCATTATGCGAGTAGCGCACTGGTTCAAAGAATAATATAATTTTGATCTCAATTTGATGCTTTGATGTTGTGATACCAACCTGATTGATTGATTGATGCATCACTGATACGATGATAATGATGATGATGATGTTTTTTTTATTTGATATGATATCCCTAATTTGAAAAATGATCCCTTTGATGTCTCGATTGAAAATTTGAAATTTTGACGTTTCAATGTCCTTGACTTTGAAAAGTGCCCAGATTTCAAAAAAATTATGTTATGGTGATTGTATGCCCCCTCGAGAAATAAATCAATATAGTTTTCTGATTTTTAGGAATTTTTGGAATTTTTCTGATTTCTAGGAAATTTTGGAAATTTTATGATTTTTATGATTTTGTTAGAAAATTTTCCAATTTTTATGATGTTAATCATTTTGATTTAATTCTCGATAAAAATGTTGATAAAAATAATGCCCTCGCAAAAAAAGCTATAATAGGCCTCAAAAAGAATTGGATGTGATAAAAATACCTTTCACTGGCTCATTATATAAAAAAAGTGCACATATAAGGAAAGAAAGAAAGAAAGAAAACAATTTTAACGTCTGCGAGGCTAAAGAAAGCCTATGGGACAATCGTCTCACATGTTGAAATTTTCATTTCCACCCTTTTCTTGTGAAGCTTGATGATGAGTGCCCCCAACTGCTCAACCGTTCCCTCATTGAAAAGATCAAACCATGAATTCTCAGTCAAAAGAGTATTAAAATTGTCCCTACTGTCCTTGAAGGCGTCACATTCTAGAATGAAGTGTTTTTTCTGTTTCTACCTAACTAGAAGTGCAGAAAATACAAATTCTTTCTTCCCTGGTTTCTTTAGGCCTTTTCCAACGCCTGGTTTCACAACGAAGTTGATGTGAATTGGTCCTTAATTGGGCAATGAGAATCTTGGATCTCCAAGAAATATTAACCCCAACGTACGCTTTTTGATGGAAGTTACGAGTGGGATTAAACTCCACAATATAATACTCTTTCTTTCTAGTTATTCCTTTATCCCAAGAATGCTTGTGGAACTTATTCATAACATAATATTTATTTCTTTACTATTTGTGGGGCAAGAATTCAAGTGAATATCCCATTTATTAAGCCACTTGATGTTTTGACGCATCCACGTCTTCTTTCTTTGGCACAATGTGTCCCTGAAGACAACTTTAGGCAATCTGTCCTCATCCATTTGTTCAATTGTTTTTAAGTATCTTATAAGACACACCGTAGCAATTGCTTCAATAGGACCAGCCCCAACCTCACTCAACATGATATCATACGGAACTGAGTTTTTTAGTTTGAACTTGTTTGTAATCAAACATTTTTGAATTTTTTCAATTTCCCTCCATTGTAAATCTGAAGTGTTGTTGGCCCATAGTTCACACCCATAGAGAACAACTGGTAACACTAAAAGACCAAAGAAAATTTGATTAGTCTTCCAATCCAATAGCTCAGCCTCTCTACATCTATTTTGGAAGGCATAAAATGCTTTCCAACCTCCTAAAATACGCTTCTTTCTGCACCCTTCCCAACTCAAATTTTTATTGAGGTCAATTCCTAGGTATTTGTAATATGACACCTCTTCAAGGATGCTGCCCTGAAAGTAAAACTTATGCTGGTTATGTTTTCTTTTAATAGAGAAGACCATCACTTTCATTTTGCTGATGTTGACCTGCATCCCCACCGTGTTGAAAAAATGGTCAAGGGCAAGTAAGTGTTTTGTAAGCCACCGATAGAATTAGAGATCAACACAAGGTCATCCGCATACAAAAGAAGTTTAATAATAAACTCACCCAAATGTACACCATCTCCACCTTGAAGGTTTAACCACTCCTCAAGTTTATCAATATACAAACTAAAGAGTGTGGGGGACAAAGGGAACCCTTGCTTGACCCCTATATCACTTCTGAAACTCTCAGAGATGTCATCTACAGTTCTGATTTTTACTTTAACTGTTAGAATTGATAGAATTCAACCACCAAGATCCACTGCATGCAAAATAACCTATTACAAAAGCAAAGATTGGATACAAGAATGTTTTGAAAGACAAAATGTTCATTTAGAGAGGGAATAAATAAAATACAAAGAGATCAATCCTTATAAAGGAGATCGAACACCAAGTAGGTGGAGAAACCTAGGTTGCATGAATAATTAATAAAGAATTAATTATTGCATGCCTAAAGTTTAGCTTAAGTGAACAAGAGATAAAAATGTGACTTAAACAATTAAATCAATAACGATTTAATTAATAAGTGAACATCGAAATACCTTTTTACTCTAACACCCCCCTTAAGATAAACTTAGGGAGAAGCTAAAACCTAGAAGAAACTACTGAAAGTAGTAAATTTGGGTCCCGGCAACAAGGCCTGATCAGGTACCCAATCACAACCAAATCTCTGTAAAGTGGAGAAATAGAGAAAACCACATGGGAAAAAAATCTACTCCAAAAAGAGATAGAAAAAATCATGCTGAAAATAATGGCTCAAGAGACTATCTCAAAACCATAAGTACAACCAACCCCCCCATGAGAGGTTATTTTTCATGCAGTGGATCTTGGTGGTTAAATTCTATGAATTCTAACATGGTATCAGAGAAAAGCTTGGAGACAAGAATGTTCTGAAAGATACAATGTTCATTCAGAGAGGGAATAAATAAAATAGAAAGAGATCAATTCTTATAAAGGAGATCGAACACTAAGTAGGTGGAGAAACCTAGGTTGTATGAATAATTAATAAATAATTAATTATTGCATGCCTAAAGTTTAGCTTAGGTGAACAAGAGATAAAAAGGTGACTTAAACAATTAAATCAATAACGATTTAATTAATAAGTGAACATAGAAATACCTTTTTACTCTAACATTAACCTCCTCATAAGTCTATGAAAAACAACTCTAAGGTGAATGGGGATCCCAAGTTCCTCAAGTTTGAGCCAAAGCTTGTCCCTAGGGACCGTATCAAACACTTTTCTGAAATTAAAAAACAACAAAATGCTTCCTCCTTCTTCTCACAAATTTTTTTAATGGTGTCTCTTAAGGTTATACCGTGATCCACTGTATAATGTTTATGTCTGAAACCCGCTTGCCCTTTAGCACGTTTATCATTTTTTTTGCCCACTTGTTGATTCTCTTTTCAACCATACTCCCAAATAACTTAGAAAACAAAGGATTGATCGATATGGTTCTATAGTTGGACGGGTCATTGACATCACCGCTCTTGAAAAGAGGAATAGCAAGGCTAGTTGTCCAATCTAGAGGGAACCCCTGCAGAATGATGTTGTTAAAAATTTTAATGATGTGAGGAGAAATAATTACCATCCCTGACTTTAAATACTCTGCTTGAAGGTCCACAAGATCTTTTGCTTTACCAACACCTAATTTCTTGATTCCCATCTCTATCTCTTGGACATTGAAAAGTAAAGTAGAAGTGTTGACCAAAGGAGGATCGTCAACCTTGAGTTTCTGCTCATAAAGTTGCCTAGCAAAATTGAACCACAAAGAAGCTGTAATATTATTCTCTATTTATTTTTTCTTTGGTTGCAACTCTTTCCAAAATGTCTTAGGGTTATTTTTCCCAAGAAAGATAAGCTCTTCCCGTCTTGTAATCATGTAATCAACTTTTTTTTTTTCTTAAAATCTGCTTGTAAGCTTTGATATTTATTTTCTCCTTTTTTTAATCTTTCAAAATTCTCCTTGGCCTTTTGCATTCTTCATCAAATCAAGAATTAGCTGGAAAACAAATTTTTTTTCAGATTTCTTATATTTTTCCCCTTTGCACCCATCAAATGCACTATGTTAATGTGTGGTTGTGGAGCCCATGTACGAATATTTTTTCCCTCTTAACAAGATTCTCAAGCGCAATCTTGAAAGTGCCGCAATTTTTCTGAGTCAACAAAATTCTGTCCTTTGAAGAAGATTGTTAAAAAAACCTTTTTCCTTATCATTTTCACTTTTTTTTGGTTCACTTTTTAGCCCCTGGAGAAAGAAAACCCTTGTTGGAGCTATGGTGATTTTAGTGGCTGAGCATCAGTTTGAGAGGGTTCGTCGAATCCAGTGACCTCCACATTATGTACCGTTGGTGAGTTGTCTAAATCCATATCTGATTCATCATTTTTCAATGAATGTGTTGTATGATCTGAATGATAAGAAACCCTTTATGTAATGGGTGTTTCATCATTTTTGAAATTCGTAAATCTCATTTTACCTTATTTGAGATGAGATTCATTGCACTAAAAAATCATTTTACCACAATTGAGAAGCAGTTCATCGCATACAAAATGTGTTTCATCACAGTTGATAACTATTTCGGCACATTTGAAAAGTGTTTGGTCGCTTTTAACACAGTCAATTACATATAAAATGTGTATCATTGCATTTGATATGCGGTTCATTGCATAGAAATTGTGTTTGAGCACATTTGGTATGTCATGAATCACATTTGAAATATGTTGAATAGCACTTAAAATGCATTGAAGAGCATTTGAAATGCATTTCATCGCATTCAAAACATGTTCCATCGCATATGAAATGCTATCCAAACGCGTTTAATTTTTTATTAATTTTTCATTGCATTTATAAAGATAAATCACCTTTAATGAATATTTGTATCACATATGATAAATTTTATGTCACCTTTGATGAAGTGCACGTAGATTTTGATAAATTTGATGTCGGTTTTGATAGATTTTAACGTCACAATTGATATTATCTCTTATTTAGACAATAGATTTAGATAAAAGGTTGATGTTTTTTTATGTTGCTTAAAATAATTTTGATAAGTGTCAAGTGTTTTTCTATGTGATAATGACGTCAAGTGATTGTATAGGATTTGATATTTTTTTACCTCAAGATATAGAGGATCAAAAAAATACATGTGCTTCCGTAGATTGTTAGAAATATCACCAGAGCAAGTAGGATAGATAATAGTGATGTGTGATTGACTAAAGATGATCGAGCAGTGACTAACTTCTTGATGTGTGACTTGACAACCTCCTTTGGGCAAGCTAAACATGAGAGGTCAGTACCCTAAACCTTTTGGCATAATTTATCTGTTGTCTCGAGTGGAGCGACAAGTGATTAGGAGATGCAGACTTGGGTATTTTCTAGAGATGCCTCAGTTCCAAGTGAACAGAGGTTTGTTGACTGGTTTAGCTGAGAAATGACATAGAAATCATAACACATTTCATTTTCCTATCATAGAGATGACATTCAAATCAGAGGATGTCTATAAGATTCTTTGGATTCCCATTGTTGGTGATTTGGTATACTATGATCCTAAGGATAACGGTGATGCGTTGTGACGAGTCATTGATGACAAGACGATTGGGGGATATGTAGTTCACTAGTAGATGATGATGTAGATATTTTCCCCACTTCCTTCTATTTTGGTGGCTTTTATTGGAGGTTTCATGATGGTGGACCGGAGGGCTCATGGGTTCCATCTTGGTTAGGGTCAGATTCTAAAGGATATGATTGCATGGCCTTGATGATTTGCATGGGGTTCCTGTATTTTAGCACACCTATACCATGAGCTACACCAAGTGGTATATGATTATGGAGAATATTTTCCTATATGGTTTGTTCTTCTTCAAATTTGGGCCTGGGAGCACATCCTAGTGACATGACATGTGGCTAATAGAGTGCAAATTGAGGGTTACCCTTTTATATATATGTACAGTAATATTATTGTCCAGCCAAAGCTAGACAAATTAGAGTATTGGTGACATCATATTGATGATGTTAATAGAATCTATAGGAGACCTTATCTTGGTTGCAAGGCATGGAAGGAGGATCATATATAGGTATCATTTATGTATATGTCTCGATGGTTGATTGGTCAGAATCCTTATATCCTTGAGATATTTCTAGTGACCAGAGTACTCAGATAGTATGATAGGACTCAAGGTGTTCCATAAAGACTATCTATGTACACTTGTGTACAAAAGGATAGAGGTATGTGGGGCCCCATCACTTCTTATGATATAGCCTTTAAGGAGTTCTAAGGATTAGTACCAATGGTGTGGGATTACTTGGGAGATATTTTAGATGCAGGCATGACAACTGATTATGCTTAGTGGTTTACTACACATCCATTCCCATGGTTGACTTATGTAGATGAGCCAGTTCCTCCTTTAGAGAGTGATGATGGTGATAGTCAAAGGAGGGATGAAGTCAGGGTACAGGGTGGAAGAGGTGGAGGTGGAGGCGGTAGTGGAGGTGGAGGTGGTGGTGCTAGAGTGAGGGGGAGAGGGGGAGATGGAGGAGGTGATAGAATGAGGGGGATAGGTGGCAGAGCCATGGGTAGAGGTGGGGGAGGTAGATATGGAGGAGGTGGAGATATTTAGGATCATAGATGACTTACATGCAGGGCCTGATCAGGTGTTCCATAGGGTCCAACATAGGTTGCATAGGGAGATCTTGTGGTTGCCCCAATCAAGGATATGTATAGATTGCGTGGGAACTTAGCTATTAAAAATAAAAATATTAATCTATTATAGACTCGATTGGTATAGGCGCGTGGCAGGATCAATACCCTTGAGGCATAGGTAACCACTTTTAAGAGAGAGAGAGAGAGAGAGAGAGAGAGAGAGAGTAGTTGAGGAGCTATCTCGTACTATTAAGCAGATGGTAGCACAAGGTGTGACTCGTGAGAATATCAGAGAGCTAAACGAGTCTAAAAAATGAGCTATTTATTATTGTGGTGCTTATTATGTTGTGGTTCCGATAGACATACGGGTTCCTTTATACTCTCATATTTCTAGACATGGACAAAGTAGTTATAGAGGTTAGTCAGAGAGTCATGGGGTTGAAGGTCTAGTTTCTAGACCTCTAAGGGGAGCATATCCAAGAGTAGGAGGTGGTGTTGGACCATCTACGTGGGTGGTGGTATAGTTATAGGTGGGATAGGTACAGGTGGTACTTTGATGATGAGGCCCACAACCTCTGGTGACAGTCATGCATAGGCACCCATTGATTCAAATTTTTGATGATGTATACATGTATTGATATTTTTGATGGACCATTACGTACCTTTGATGATGTAATTTTATGTATCTTGATGTGAACCTTGATTTATATTAATATGGAATTTGATATAGTCCCCCAAGATACGTTGAGTTATCCTTCTTTTTTGATGTCATTGAACTTTGGACATTATGGTTTTGATATATATGATGAAGCAGCGGACCTATGGTGGATGCATTTCTTTGATTTTTCATGTATATGAATGAGATATAATGCAATAATGTGATGTAATGTTCTGCATTTTTATGGATGCAATGTAATGGTGTAATGATTAATGATGTGTATAGGTAATGATATAATCTATGTGATGGAATGTAATAATGATGTAATGATGTTACTTTCCTACATGCATATGAGAGATGATGTTTATGGTTTTATGATTTTATGTTGTGACATGGGTGAAAATGCTATATAATACCATGTTTTTTATGAGATCTTTATGATGTGTATCGAAGAAAATGTGTGCAATGTAATGATGAAAATGATGTAAAATGTGAAATGATTAATGATTAATGATTAATGATTTATGGAATGCAAATGATGAGATGATGATTGATGATTAATGAATGATAATAATAATGGATGAATAATGAATGAAATTTAATGATATATAATGATGGATGTGTTGGTGCTCAAATCGACAAATTGGATTTCCTATGGACTTGCCAATCCAATGCTTGGAAACCCAAGTGATTTGGCCAACTAACAAGTCACAACCAAAGCAAGGTTGGAACTTCTACAATTTTGGCTCTGCAAAACCAAGGCTGGT
>MU227491.1:4975203-5025552 GCA_018584345.1 Thuja plicata | reverse complement strand
AGGCAAAAAATTAAGCCACCTACAATGTGTAAGTATACCATTTGCCCATGACTCATAATTACCCCGTTCCAGAGTAACAACTAAAGGGTGAGTAGAAAAACCCATGATAACTCTTCTAAATGAAAAAACAACTGAGAAATCTGACCTTATTCCATTTAGATCAAAACCTGGCGCAAGGAGGAGGGAAACAGAAGCTGCAACTTTGACACTGAAAACAGGAACTCAAATGGCCAAATCAGCAAATAAGACTAGCACCATCACGTCCGGCTTGGAAACACCTTTTCAGCGATATTTCATTTTCCGAAAAATGATACCGGATGCCCAAGTTATGGCCAAAAAACCACAAAGACCCCTAAAACACACCCTCACTGAAAAAAAACAGTCACTGTCTTAAGATTGACGGC
This sequence comes from Thuja plicata, assembly GCA_018584345.1. Taxonomy (NCBI): domain Eukaryota; kingdom Viridiplantae; phylum Streptophyta; class Pinopsida; order Cupressales; family Cupressaceae; genus Thuja; species Thuja plicata. The sequence goes on along the minus strand of MU227491.1, from coordinate 5,025,148 downwards.
CGTTTGGCCGTCCCCGGACGTCGGCGGTGCGGTGGTGGCTTGTTGGCGGTGCCACCGGCGGGGCGGAGGTCTAGCAGGGCGCCGGTGGCGGGTGGGCCGGGTGCAGGCGGCGGCTGGGTGGCGCTCGGGCGGGGAGGAGCTGCGGCGGTCCCCCGGTGGCGGAGCGGTGGCCGCAGGGCGGTGCGCTGGTGGTGCGCGGGTTGTGCTACGGTGGCGCGGTGGCGGCTCGCCTAAAATGCTTTGAAAAAAGCATTTTTTTAAATTTTTTTTTCGAGTTTTTTTTCTCGATTTGCGAGCCGTACAGCCCTAGAAGGCCAAAATTATATTAATTAAATAATTAATCTTATTTAATTCATTTACCTTAATTAGTTTTTATCAGTTAATTAAATTCAATTTCTAAATTCCCATAATTTAAATAATTATCATTAGTTATTTAAATTAGCCAATTATTTCTTCTCAATTTAAATTAATGACCCAAATTAATTTAATTTCATCTCAATTTCATTTTTGACTAATTTCTATTTAATTTCACTCTAATTTTGAATTAATTCCTCTTTCTTCTAAATTGAATTTTTAATTCAATTTTAATTCCAAAATCTTTTAAAAATCAGAAAAAACAATTTCATGAGGAATCTAGGATTCTAAAAAATAGAAATAATCTTTAAAACCAAAAAAACATTTATTATCCTCGAGATTGAAAATGAAAAAGGGTTTCTTTAATCGAAAAATCAATTAGATTTTGGAAACTGGTTATCTCCAAACTTGAAATATATTTTCAATATTTGTCTTTTTGTCTTTTTCTCTTTAAAATTGGAATTTCTTCATCCTCACTCCATCTCTAATTATCTCGTTCGTCCAATCCTTCTTTCACAGAATCGATCTCAACTGTCGATCAATCTGAAATCTCTACATAAACCCTCTTCAAACCCATATGAAGGATTTGATTTTTTTGAGAGCACAATCTTTATGCAGGTTTTCTAAGTGAATTGCGATCAACACAACCATTTTTATCACATTCTCTCTAATCTCCCAAGTCATAAGTGTTGCCAGTATCAACTTTGAGCACCATCCAAAGCAATATTTCAGAAGGAGAAGAGAGAAGCAAAAAATCCTTGAAAGCATAATTTTGCATTTACTTTGTTAAATTATTCATGATGTTTCGTTATGTTGTTGTTAGGAGGGTTTAAATTAGGTTTTCTCGTGTGTTATATTTTATAGTTCAATGCTACTAACTAGGTTTCTCTAGTCTTGAAGTTTCCCCTATGACATTTTGGTGAACCCGATGTGAATCAATAGCAAACAGATCCCTTGCAGATGACCAAAGGAGTTCTCTATCTCGGTTGTACGACCAAGATTAATTTAATTTTTTTTTTATTAACTTTTTAATGTTATTTTGCATTCGTCAGATTATTTTTGTAATTTTCAGTTATTTACTGCATATGACCCTTTTATTTTTGCAATTGATCTAATTTATTTTGCAATCGACAAAGTAATTTTGCACTTATTCTGGGCATATTTTTGTATGTGGGTTTCTAACAATTTTGCAGGTTTTCGCAATCAACAAATTTATTTTACAATTGATAGACATATTTTTCAATCGACTAGATTATTTCACAATTGGCAAATTAATTTTACAATTTATCTATTTTTTTAATTTTTTATTTATGTTTTTGGGTTTCTGTGCTAATCTTGATATTCTGGCATTCTGATTTTCTCAATTTCTGTGCGAGACAGAGAGATGACAGAATGGAGAGAAAGATAGTTAAGCGTACTCCAGGGTTAAGATTGCGAAAAGAACTCAAGCGAAGGATTTCTCACTATCAAAGACAACAAAAGAAATCCCTACCAATTCTAATCGAAGATGAGCTCAAGGCCTTCAACAGGTATATTGATTCTCTTAAGGGTTTTCAAGCTAAATATAATGTTTCTTTGAGTATCTATACCCTTAGCAATCTAGGAATCTCTGAATCATATATTGTTTAACCACTAATCATTTATGTTAACTTATGGCTACAAAAGGGGGAAAAAGTCAAAATACGCTTTTCAAAGACCCCATTGCTCTAAAAAATTTCTTGTAGGAGGGGAGGGCTTAAAAAAATTAATTATTTTCTTTGTTTCATGCTTTCCTGCTTGTGTTAGTCATATGAACATTTGAATTTGGGGCTTTAAAATGAATGTGTTTTTATTGTGTCTAGGAGAATCAATCTTGGTAGGAGAGTATGGTCTCACCCCTTAAGGGTGATCAAAAAGATATACCCTTGATTGACATCCGTTTACTTTTATGCATTCACCTTTAGCGAGCCTATTTTTGAGGAAAAAATATCACGAGAATGCCTCAAGTGGGGATCAAGACAAAGCCAGCCTCTTCCAACCCACTATAATCAAATATGTTCTTGAGATTAAAGTCTCAAAGGGAAAATATATCTTATGTCTGGTCTCCTTTGGGGTATATAGGACCTAAATAGAATTTACGCTACCATGAGGCCTTGTATGATTCATAAGATATCTTTGAACGGATGTACTTACTAGATTCCCTAGAGTAGCAGCTACCTGGTTCACCTCCAAAACTTTCAAAATGTTTTTACAAGGAGGGAGAAGATTCTCCTGAAAAACTCACCATATGTATCCCCTTGAGTGTTTTAAAGTAGATAATATGGTATTTGAGGTCTCATTGCATAGTCTCATTTGACCATATTGTGCATAGCTCTTGCAAAGGCAAAAATTTGGGCGCCCTCTCGGGGGTGATGTTGTTGTGTGAGCCAAAGGAATATCAAGTTGTGGGAAAAGGTTTTGATTACTAAATTGATTCCTTAGGATAAGTTTGTCTATTATTATCTGTATTTGTGCTTTACCAGTGGAAATCAAGTCTTTTTCAAGACTATAGAACATACACTATCTGTTTACAAATAGTGACAAAGATAAGTATTTTTTGCATGTTTTCTATGTGTGTCATTAAAACATTTTCAAACATTTAAACTAAGTCAAACATGGTAAAGGTCTAGGAGGTCAACAACTAACAGTTCTACAATTAGAGCAATTAGATCAACCTTCTATTCCAGAATTATCAGTTTTTTGTCAAAACAACAATCTGTTTAAGCAAACCTAGTTGTCTGTCATTTTTACGCACTCCATCATAATTGATAGTTCTTTTTGGTAATTTTCTATGCATTTCCACATTTGACCTGTTTATTTCTGCAATCATCTGTGCATTATCATATTTGACCCCACACTTTTCCACATTTGGGTTGTTTATTGTCGCATTTGACTAGAACAACGGTGCATCATTTTTTTCAAAACACTCTTGTTTCCTCTGTCAAAGCATTTCATTTTATTAGTCCAAAATCTCAAGAAGTCTTTTGTGTCATGTAAAAGAATAGGGTGTACACTTTAGGAGATAACAATGATTTAGTAAAATCTCAAACATCTAGGATTACCCCTCTTTTTCAGTTCAGTTGTTATTTAGCATTGATAATTTAATAGTTCAGATTAGACCATCTTGATCTCATTATCTTAGTTTCAATTATCATCATGATTCTATAACGACTCTATCTCATCTCAGACAAGAGTTAGATCATATCTTAATCATTATCAATCTTTGAGTTCAATAGAAGTCAAAGTTTGTTCTTATAATTCCCCTTGTTAAATAAGAGTTAGAAATTTCTTAGATAGGTTTCCCCTTATGTTTGTTTTACGTCACTCATCTTGGTTAAATCCTGGATAATACAATGTCATTTACACCTTATAGGGGATTGACTACTAGGTCATGGAATAGGAATCAACAAGAGGAATTATATGTCAATCCATTCCCTCCATGGGAAGAAGAACCATAATTAATCCATTTGCACATATGGATCCTTCTTTGTACAATGAAAATGTCCCTATAACTTCACATGTCTCACATAGACCAACTATATTTAAAAATATTACAGAAGAAGAATTAGAAGACATAGAACAAGATGCCTATTCTTCATGGGTTGTAGATGTTGTAGTGGGAATAAATCTTGATAGATTCTTAGCGATGTTATTAGAAAAAGGATTCAAACTTCCTTCTGGGTTTGACGTATCCATGATATGGCCAAAAAATCCATTAGCAGGTCATCACACAAATGGGAATTCTTTATTTGATCCTATCACATCCCATATAATGTCTATTCCACTATCAACAAAAATAGTTACATCACAAGCAATGTTTGCACAAATTATCTTCTTAACTAAGGCTAGTTCCTCTTCTAATCCAAAAATGACAAGAGCTCAAATGATTTCATCAATGGTCTTTGGTTCATCTTAGGAAATGGCATCATTCCCTTTCACATCAAGTACTCAAGTTGCACCATCAATGACTCAAACAAGTTATAACTCGTTTACATTGTAATCCATCCCTACTGGATTCGGTTTTAGCTCATCACAAAAAATAGATAAGTCAATGTCCTCCAAGGGTTAAATATTTGTTCTAACAAAGATCTCAACAACAAATACAACAATAACCTATGACTCAATATGTACCTCATTCTCAACAAACACATACATCTGGAAATCAATATCAGATTCCTGGGAGATCATATATTCCAACATGACTATTTCAAAGACAAAGTCTTGTCTAAAGTACCAGGCAACGATTAAATGTTGGAAATATTCCTCAATCTCAAAATTACCTTCTGATACAAAAAGTACAAGCTTTTCAAAGTCAATTCTTGGACATCCAAAATTAGGGATATAAAAAGTCCTATACTGTAGAGGACTTGTTCCCTTATCTTTTTTATCACTCACTGAACACGCATTTATTTCCTGCGCACTTTGCAGTACCTAAATTTGACAAGTATAGAGGAAACACCAATCTTGTTGAGCACATTAGGGAGTTCTTTGCTAGTTCCATCGAAGTCGCACATGATGAAACATATCTCATGTGACTATTCCCTCATATTTTAGCCTAACCAGCAATGGAATGGTTTTCTCACCTACCTCATGGCATTCAATCTTGGGGGGAATTAGCTGAACAATTTATTGATCACTTTCATCATAACATAGAACACAAGGTTAGCATCAAGGACCTCTGTTCTATCAAACAAAAGGAAGGTGATTCCTTCAAATTCCTACAAAGATGGAGAAGTATAGCTAATATAATCGCATATGATGTTGCTGAACATGACCTCATAGTCATGTTTGTCGATAACCCTATCCTAGACATGGCATTTACTATAAAATCATAACTTGCTCCAAATTTCAAATAATTGATCAAACAAGGCGTTCGATGTGAACAAAACTTAATCAAGAGAGGGATCCTTGTTGATCCTAACAATCAAATACCACAAAAAATTCTAATGATAAATCTAAGTGGTGGAATAAAAACAAGAACATTACCAATGACAACGTCATTGATGTTAAGACCGTCAACTATGTGCAACCCAAGATCTCATTGTAGGGGGCATCAACACCAAGTCAAACCCCTGTAACACATACACCCTTGGAAACTTATAAAGAAAAAATGCAAGGGTAAAAAAACCAAATGGATGACCTTACACAATCTCAACCTAATGCTCAAAGTCAACAAAGATCTTTTTTTTCCAAAGCATGAATATACACCTTTACGGGAACCACTTAAAGAAGCACTCAAAAAGTTAATCCAAATTAATCTCATCACATTACCCAAGATAAGAGAAGTTGAGCATGGTTTTGTTAATCCAAAATGGTGGAATGACAATGAATTCTATGAACATCACCATGTTAAGGGTCATAAGACATCAAACTATTATTGACTTAAGAACGTCATTCACTATTTAATCGAACAACACATAATTGATGTCACCAATGTTCAACACAAAGGTAACATAGATCACACAATTTTCATAGATCCTTTACAAAATCATAATAAAGGGAAGGCTCACGTGTCTTTTATTCAATCAAAACAAGTCAACTATACCTACACTTCCTTTGATAACATGATAAATTGTATTAAACCTGTTGAATACCAGATTGCAACCATTACTATCAGAGATAATAACTCTAAATGTGTAGTCACAACCCTCTACTTGAAGGTTTTCCAAAAAGGGGAGCCTTCTACTTCTGTTGCTCCTACAATTTTTGCACAACCTCCCAATCCACAACACAGTTTTGTGGATCAACTCAAATGCACCCCCGCTCAAATCTTAATCTTTGAGTTATTGCACATATCCCCTGAGAACAAACAAGCATTGGACCAAGCTCTCCAAAATTTAGATGTCTCAAGGGACATATCTCCTAAGAACTTCCAAACCATGGTCAATTACATTACCATAAATAAGCATGTGAAATTTACTGATCATGACATTGCTTCACATCAACCTCTGCACAATGATCCCTTAGATTTTGTTTTCCAAGTTTATAAACATATAATCAGAAGAGTCCTCATTGATGGCAGGGTTGGATTAAACATATGTGCTCTAAAAGTAATAAAAATATTTGGATATTCAGAGTCAAGTATTGATATCATTAGATGCATCAACATTAGAGCATATGATGAAGAGGAAAGATCATTCAGAGGCGTCCTTATTTTACCTGTCAAAATAGGACCAATAGTAAAGAGCACTCCATTTAAATTACTAGACCTTGAACTAAGATACAACATGTTTTTGAGAAGACCACAGATACATGAAATGCAAGTTTTACCCTCTACATATCATCAATGTATAAAATTTCCTTACCAAGGTACAAAAATCATTATGGAAGGAGATCCAAACCCCTTCCAATATTGCAATAATTTAAGGGGTAGTACAAAGAATCAAGTACCATTGAATCAGGAAGCAAGTGTTCCTTCTACTTCTGGTTCAATTGCTAAAGACATACCAAGGATGGGAATTAAAATATAAGTCCAAGACAAAGGATGTGGTGATTATCGCAATGAGGAAGCCTTCACCATTACCAACATGCCTCTATCACCAAAACCCTATGGCCATCCAAGATCAGTAGAAAAGCCATAAACAGTTGTTTTTAGATGTCCACCTACAATATTTTTTAAATGGGGCGATTTAAGTGAGGAAGATCCATTTGATCCTCATATCAATACCTAGTTATACTAAGATCCCCAAGGAAAACCCTTAGTAAAATTACCTTTAGATTAATATGGACCAGGATACACCATGTTACAACAATTTGGATATGATGGAACTACAAGCTTAGGGCTAATACAATAAGGAATAGTAGAGCTATCATTACCTCCTACTCAAAGGAACAAAAGAGGACTTTTTTACGGCCATTCTAGAACAAGTGTGGTCTTCTGAGATGTTCAATAATCCATTAGTCCAAACTGGGGGCAAGATCATGGACAAGCCAAGATCAACAACATACTTCCACAACCATTGCCATGAGAAATGGAAATCCCAACCTCTGAATTGTCCCTTGAATAGGAAATCCTAGATTCTATGGAAAATGAGATATCTTATGAGCGTTTTAGTGTGATTGATTCTCACGAGTAGGAGTGGGCATCCCTTCATAAGTTTGAGTCTGACACCCCTGGGTATTCCCCTTAATCCACTAGCACCATGAACATAAATGACATGTTTGGCTTCATGAACCTAGAAGATGAACCATGTATTGATAAACACATCGATTTACACTCCTTAGATGGCACGTCTACCTCCCCTTATATATTTTTTAGAACTATCACTGTAGTTCCATTTTCCCAAAATGAGTCATCTCCCAAAACTGATCTTTTCCTAGTCTACCCTGAGTTAGTCGACTGAGATCAACAAGGATGTCCGAACATAGATGTTTTTTGAAAATGATGAAGCAATTGTATAATTTCTAGCTCTTCAGGAAGGAATACCATCAGGAGATTATAAGGATGGGTTATCCTTTGATATAGATAGGTTAGCATAATTTGGGGAGGCAACTCTTCTTTCTAGTCAAAAAAGAAAAAATGAAAAAAAAAAAGAAAGATCATTAAGTGAAAATTGAAAGGCACTTCTTGACTGTGAAAAAGGTTAAAATAAACACGTATCTTCTGGTGAAAACCTTTCTGAGGCACTAGAAGATGGAAAGTTGGAACCCCTCCCCTTAGAAGAGGATAAATCATCATTATTAGAAGAAGACACTATTGAAGTTAACTTAGGGTATGAGCTCCACCCAAAGAAGATCTATCTCGAAAAATGATGCAGGAGCATCTTGGGATCTTGGCAATCTTGCATCAAAGATTTATTTTTAGTTTATTTTTTTGTTTTGTTCCACTTGGGAGGTTTTGGTGTTTTAGGTGGCGATCACTCCACTTGGCTCATTATCTTATGTGATCTGATGGGTTTCTTCTAGAAATCTTGGGGAACATTTGTCTATGATCAAATCTTGTTTCATTCTATCTTGGATAAAATATCTTTAGATTGGTCTAGTCATATTCTGTTCTTTAGTTCCCCGATTGGTCATGGTGTTTTCGATCATTTATTTATCTTTTTGTGGGAATCTTCGTGCATGATCGTGTCATCTCATTATTATGTTTGAGGCCAACATTATTGTATGATCACATTTCTTAATGCTTGCATTGAAGGTTGTTCCTAATGGTTTTGGGTCTTGACCTAATTGTTGTATCATGTTTTCTTCTTCTTGGAGGATGTGATCTTTTATGGCTAACTTGTGGCTTGAGGTCTTGTATATATTTGTAGTCTTAGGGTATTTTGTAGGGGGAGCTTTTGGTAGATATCTTAGAGAAGTTATCATCCAGTATGGATCTGGTTTTCTTGTTGTAATCAGACATATGTGCCTTAGAATGTAACCTTGCATGTGGTTGGTCATGTATGATGTAAATATTGATTAGTTGATAATATGAAGGCCTAAAAGGCATGTTTATTGTTCATTTTTGAGTTTTTTATGAACTATTGTGGATTGTTTCCATTGTGTTGACTCTTGCTGCCTGGTTGGGCTATCTCCATTGGGGAAAATATTTCCATGACTACATGAGGTGGTATCAAAGCGAGTTTTGGTCTTGTAGTGGAAGTGATCTGAGATCCTATACTTGCAAAGTTCCTGGGGGGTTTCTTGTGAGGTGGAAGGAACCAGATTTGGCTTGCATCAATGAAGGACTTTTGTAAGGGTGGTTGGATTGGGATTTTTGTGGAAGGTTGAGTTGTTGTGTTGATATAAGTTTATCAAAGTGTGCGATGATTGATTATTTTTTCCTAAGCTTGTGATCCTATGGAAGGCTTGTTGACGGATGGAAGAATGTAGATCTGACCTACAACAATAGAGGATTTATGCAAGGATGGATTAAAGAGTAGTTGTTTTATAATTATGAAGCTTGGAGTGGGTTGAGTTCCTTGAGACATATTTTTGGTGGACCAATCGCCAGTTCAAGGTAGGCTGAGAACATGGTTAATAGATTGTCAAGTGAGAGGCAATTGAGATCTTTCAGCCAGCTTGTTGTGCAGAGGTAGTTGCACCTTATGAAGGGAGAAAGGTTATTGAATAGGATGAACCCTAGAAGTGTGAAGAAAATGTTTGAAGAACTTAGGGTTGAGTTGAGGTCTGAGATTTGTAATTCTTTTGTTAGTTTGAGGAGGAATCCTCAACCTGAAGATGAATGTGAAGAAGCTACTGAGGAGCTGAAGAGGTTGAGTTTTCATCTACCAGTCAAGAGGTTGATTATTTGGCCTGTGAAAAGGATTGTTCAAAGGAGGAGAAAGAAAGTTAGGCTTACTATTGATATTAAGGTTAAGATCAATTAAGTATGTACACCTGTGAATGCTTTGACTTATATTGCAGAGGATAAGGTAGATATAGTTATGGGTGATATGTTGATTGGATTTGATGAGCTAGTTGAGGAATATCTTGTTATTGAGGAGGATAATAAGATTTTTGATATTGAAGAGGTTGATGTTGCTGAAGTTGGAATTGAGATTCCTTTGGCTGAATATGATAACCCTATTGGAATAGGTGTCGAGTCTGATGTTGTTTATAGTAGGGGTGTTATTTTTTATTAGATTAGTGAGTATGAGAGGGCTTGTGATAAGACTCTTAGTTATGATTATGTGTGTGGTGTTAAAGGAGAGTTACAATTTGACTTGTTTCAATTAGAGGTTGATTTTTGCAAATATTACCTAGAGGGTGTGAGAGAGGAGACATGTGGTTCTTTGTTGATGCTGATACTAATCAGATTGATTGTATGGAAGATGATGTTTTCTCTTGTGTTTTAATTCACATGTGGAAAGAGGGAGTGTATTTCCTTGAAAGAGATGAGTACTTGAGCATGAGGATGGATATGTTGAGAGTGAAGATGAAGATAGATTTTATGGTGATAAAGATGGATGAATGGCTGAAGGATAAGGGTGGTGGATTCAGTGATGTTCTTGATTGCTGATGGACTAATGAATTGTTGGTGTGTGATGAATATGAGAATGAATGGTTGAGGTTGAAAAGTGGGTTTGTGAAGAAGAGTGTAGATATTGAGTTTAGTTTTGTGGCTAATCTATTTGGTTCTTCCAGTGGGTTTGTTGTCTGGTTTGATTTGGTGCAAAGGTTGTGGAGATCAAATCATAGGAGGTAGAGAGTTTGTGTGTGATGGTTCATTTTGTTAACCATGAGGGCTGGGAAGCTGAAGGTTAAAATGAAATTGTTTAGCCAGTTGTGGACTTATTCTACAACAACAAATTGAGAGGTTCACTTTTTATTAATCTTGGGTGTCTAATGTAGGATCATCTTGGCATCTTGGCAATCTTCAATCAACTAAAAAGATTTCTTTTCAGTTTGTTTGTTGTTATGTTCCAGTCGGGCAATTTTAGTGTTTTTGGTGGCGGTCACTCTAGTTGGCTAATTATATTATGCGATCTGATGGCTTTGTTCTAAACATTTTGGGGAATATATGTCTATGATTATATCTTGTTTCATTCTATCTTTGAAAATATATCTTAAGATTGTTCTGGTCTTATTATGCTCTTCAGTTTCCCGGTTGGTCTTGGTGTTTCTGATCATTTGTTGATCTTCCGGTGGGAATCTTTGTGCGCAATCATGCCAACTCATTATTACGTTTGAGGTAGACATTATTGTATGATTTCATCTCTTAATACTCACATTGGAGGTATTTCCTAATGGTTTTGGGTCCTAACCTAATTTTTTTATCATGTTTTCTTCTTCTTGGAGGATGTGATCTTTTCTGACCGGCTTGTGGCTTGAGGTCTTGTATATATTTATAGTATTAGGGTATTTTGTAGGGGGAGTTTTGGTAGGTATATTTGAGAGGTTAGCATCCAGTATGGATTTGGTTTTATGGTTGTAATCAGGCATGTGTGACTTAGAATGTAACCTAGCATGTGGTTGGGCATGTATGATGTAAGTTTTGATTAGTTGATAATATGAAGGCCCGCGACACATGTTTTTTGTTCATTTCTGAGTTGTTTATGAATTGATGTAGATTGCTTCCGTTGTGTTGAATCTTTCTACATGGTTGGACTGTCTCTATTGGGGAAACTCTTTCCATGACTGCATCATAAAATATCTCTCACCTAGGGAAAGAGAGCAATTTATTAATGTCTTCAAAGAAAGACAAGTGAATTTCACCTGGTCACATGCTGACACGCTAGATCTAGACTTGGAACTAGTATTACATCACTTACCACTGCTACTAAATGAAAAACTGGTAAAACAAAAATTGAGAAAGATGCATCCATGTATCGCCTTGTTTGTGAAGGCTGAGCTGAAGAAAATTTTGGATGTGAGCTTCATGAAACCCATCCCCTATGTATACTGGAGACCAAATCTTGTGTCGGTTACAAAACATTGTGGTCAGATCCGTATATGCATATATTTTAGAGACCTGAACAAGGCTTGTCCTGAGGATGACTTTCCCCTATCAAATATTGATATCATAGTTGATCTGATAATGGGACATGAAATTTTATCTCCAATAGACAGATTCTTAGAATATACTCAAATTAAAATAGCTCCTAAAGATCGGTATAAAACTGTATTCACTTGTGCTTGGGGTACATATTGTTGGAACATGGTGCCTTTTGGTCTAAACAAAGCAGGTGCTACATACCAAAGAGAAATGACAATGATCTTTCATGACATGGTCTATAAGATCATGGAATATTATGTCGATAACATATTAGAAAAATCTAAACTTGGAGACACACACCTGTAAGTATTGGGACCTATTTTTTATAGGCCAGAAGAATATAAGGTTTAGCTAAACCCAAAGAAGTGTGCTTTTGGATTCACCTCTAGAAAAATCCTTGGATTTATAGTTTCATACAAAGGCATTGAAGTGGATCCTGAGAAAGTAAATTCAATACTAGACATGCCTCCTCCCACGAATTTAAAGAAACTCAAAGGAATTCAAGGAAGGTTACAATCTATTAGAAAATTCATAGCATAGTTAGCTGATAAGTGTCACCCATTTCAACACTTATTACATAAAGGAGTGAATTTTATATGGAAAAAACAATGTGAGCAAGTATTCCAAGTATTCAATGACTATTTGTCGAGTTCTCCAGTGTTAGTTCCACAAACTTCTAGTAAACCACTTCTTCTATACATTTCAGCAACTGATTCAACACTAGGCACTCTCTTAGCACAACATGATGAGAAAGGAAAGGAGGGAGCTATTTACTATATTAGTCAAACCTTGGTCGGGTATGAGCTAAACTATTCTTCAATTAATAAATAGTTTTTGGTCATTATCTTTGCCTCTCAAAAGTTGAGACACTACATGCTAATTCATCAAACTAAGCTCATATCTCACATAGATCCACTGAAGTACCTACTAAGTAAAACAATATTAACTAGGAGACTCACAAAATATGTCATGATCTTAAGAAAGTTTGATATTGAGTATGTGGATTGCAAGGCTATAAAAGGACAAGTTATTGCTAATCAACTGGAAAAAGCACCCATTCCAGATCACCAACCTATTGTCTCAGATTTCCCCAATGAAGCAATTTAAACTATGGAAGAAGCAACAGTAGAAGTTTGGAAATTATTCTTTGACAGATCATATACCAACCATGGTGTAGGAGAAAGAAGAGTGTTTATCACTCCACAAGGGGATGAAATTCCTAAGTCTTTTTGACTCCATTTCCATGTACCAATAATATAGCTGAGTATGAATCTCTAATCACTAGAATAAAAATTTCTATACAATGGAGAATAAAGAACATAAAAGTATATGGTGATTCCCAGTTGGTTATTAGTCAGGTCAAAAATGATTACATGACCAAAGATGAAAAACTACTCCCATACAGACAACTGATGGATAAACTAAATGCTTATTTTGACTACATTATATTTGAACAAGTTCCAAGGGTTCAAAAAAAAGTCATAGATGTGATGGCTACTGTAGCATCTCTAATTGACATGACAGGCAATGAAACTAGATTTCAATTTTTGGTAGAATAATTAATGGTACTAGCCTATGAGGGACCGATAACATAACAAGTATGTGTCTTTGTTGGTCCTGAGTCACCCTAGTATAAGGATGTGTATGCTTACCTTCAAGACAATTCCCTTCCACCTGACTTGTCCAGAAACCAAAATAAGTCTCTTATCCGACAAGCCTCTAGGTACACCCTTCTTGCTAATACTTTGTATAGGAAAGGTCTAGATGGAACGCTCTTAAGATGTCTTACTTCCACAAAATCCTAGAGAGCCTTGTATGAGGTTCATGAAGGATTTTACGGGGCCCATTTAGGTGGTAATAATTTAGCGAAGAAAATTTAAGGATGGGATACTATTGGCCGACACTAGAGGTAGATGCTCATAAGTATGTACAAAGATGTTGAAAATATCAGATGCATGTAGATCTTATTCATACACCAGCTCAAAATCTCCAACCCCTTACTTCACCATGACCTTTTTCAAGGTGGGGATTTGACCTAGTGGGTAAAATTACACCCATTTCCTCTAATGGTCATAAATACATAATAAAAGAAACAAAGTACTTTACCAAGTGGGTGAAACTTATTCCTCTGACATGCATTACTGGTAAGAAGATCTCTATGTTCATCTTGAACTACATCATCTATCGGTATGGAATTCCTCAAACCATACTTACTAATCATGTTTCACCTTTTAAAATCAAAGATGTTGAGGATCTTTGTGAGAAATTTAAGATCAAACAAAACTTCTCTTCATTTACTACCCTCAAGGAAATGGCCAAGCTGAGGCAACCAACAAAACAATCCTAAAAATCCTAAAGAAATTTGTCAATGAATCTAGTCAAGACTAGGATTTACAACTTAGTCATGCATTATGGGCATAAATAACAAGTATAAGAACTCCTATAGGAGAAACTCATTTTTCCCTAGTATATGGATCTGAGGTGGTTCTACCCCTCGAAGTTGAACTCCCATACCTCAAAATATCATTGAATAATTTCATATCAAATCAAGACTATAGAGTAGCTAGACTAAGTAAGTTTGAGTTGTTAGATGAGAAATACAAAAGTGCACTAAATCAGTTTCAAGGATATCATAATCACCTTCATAGAAGCTACCATGAGAGAATCAAGCCATGCATATTTAGTTTAGGAGATCTGGTCCTTATGGAAAATGAAAAGAATCAAGTAGAAAGAGTCAAACTAGGAAAGTTTGATCCCAACTGGTTGGGACCAAATGTAATTATCAGATCATGTGACAATGGGGCATATCAACTGGTTACCCAAGAAGGAGATCAACTCCCCGTCTATATCAATAGCATGCACCTGAAATTTTTTTTACCCGATATCCCAAGTTCAAGTGTACATACTTAAAGATCCTACAAAAATAAAAAAGAAAAATTACCTTGGTGAAAAATTGACAAACAGACACCTTGGCCACAACAAAAACATTGAAAAAAATGCAAAAATTATAAAAAAAACATATCGTCCTTTGATGAAAACCTGATAAACATGTGCTATTGGGTAGGTACCTTGGTGAAAACCTGGGAAACATGCGCCAAGGGTTGAAATCTCGCTTCGCCATCAATGAACTCAAATGATTAGCTCTCACTTACTAAACACATATCATTGAGCATGCCAAGAACAATATCCAATAAGTACAATCCTCCTAAGAATTTATGCCTATCTTTGGTCTATATTGGTTTACATGACTGGGGACAGTCAAAATGTCTAGAAAAGATCTCTGAAAAGAGAAAAAAGTCCTAAAAAAAATCTCTAAAAAAAGAAAAAAGCCCTAAAAAAATCCCTAAAAAGAGAAAAGAGTCCTGAAAAAATCCTTAAAATTTTCAAAATATCTAGAAATTTTATATCAAAAACATCTTAAAAGATCCTGAAATAATACAAAAAAAACATAAAAATATCCATCAAGAGAAACAATGTATGGGGTGTCCATGATAAGGGCCTTCACCTATTTGATACGCCACACATACCTCGACCTCAAACATAAGAATCATACGATGGAACAAAAAAATTAAAAAATGTTCTGAAGAAACCAACCTTTCAAAATATAAAAAACAAGTCAAAAAATCCTCACAATAAAATCATCTATGTCATGACAAGCAGAAAGTGACGCCAAACATCAAAATCAAAAATCAAAACACTGAGCTTCATAAATCAACAATGGACTCATCCGACTTGTATCATCAACAATCCAATCTATCATCAATCGATCAATCAAATCAAATCAAATCAATCAATCAATTGTATTAGACAGTGACGAATACACTCGAAACCAGACAAATCATTCTTATACAAGTTGTCCATTTCTGAAACCAGATACATAGACAATCAAACATCAAATCAAGCCAATTAAGGAAAGGTAAGGTTGTTGACTAGGTCAGTCTTGTTAGTCTGTTGTCAAATTATCTTTCAAATTTTTTTTCTTATGCTCCTCAAGGATACCACTGAGTGGTGAGAGTGTTCGGGATAGATCATAATCTTGTTTTTCTTTGTTTTCTATTTGTGGAGTGTTTCAATTTAATTTTGGGGCAAGGATTATTTAGGATGAATGTGATAATATCTATCACGCATCTGGAAGCCACACACCTCCATGATATGAGCTAATTCCTAGAAGAGAATTGAACATTCCTTATTTGTTATCTGCTTGTTGTTATTAGAGATAGTAGCAGTATATAGATGGTCGATATCTGGATGCATTTGCATCTCTTTATTGTCATAATAAGGTACAATGATGAATAAATGTTGCAATATCTGGAAATGACTTAGTTGCATCAATCATCTTGATCACACTGATCTTTTCTTTTTACTAATTTTATTCTAGCTAAAAAATGCATGTACTCAGATACATTATTTCATTTTAGGTTTGCATTCATTTATTGCATAAGATAAGTAAAAAATGTGTGCATAAAGCATACATTATAGATCACATAATCAATGCATTCATCAACATCATAACTCAGAATCATTGTAGAAAATGTAAAAATGCATAATCATCATAAGGAATCATACATCATACATCCATAGGTACATGTGTCATCGTCATAGGAAAAGTAGACATCATACATCAATATGCCTGCATAATCAAAATCATCATTATATAAAGTGCATATAATCACATCATCATCATGTAGGGTTGCATCATCATATTGAATAAGCATATAGAAAGAAGCATACATCACATCATATAGAAGCATAAATCACATCATATAGAAGCATATCATTAATCCAAACATGCATGATAATGCCGCCAAAAAAATGCATCTCATATATCTCATGTGTCTGAGAACAATGGGAGCTCGCAAGTTCTGTCAAAACTCAATAATGATACAACAAAATGATGCAATGATTATAACAAAATGAGATGAAATTAAATTAATTTCATGTTTTAAACTCATTTGAGCATCGTATTTGATCCTAGCAGCGTCATTTTTTGTATTCAACAAATTAACGCTCCTATTGCACATTTTCGTCAAATTTGTTGAGGGGACATAAAATCAACCTACTATCATTGGGACAAGCTGGGGAAGGATCAAAATTAAAATTTATTTGACACTATGCGACAAAACACATTTAATCAAAGAGGGGCAAATATAGACACCCAAAAATGGACAGACTTGCAAGCTCGCATTTAATCACTAAGTGTTCCTCTATTAATTAAATGATTTATTAATTATTTAATTAATTATCTTAATTCTACTATGTCCTAATATTTTCATTATTTAATCATTTCCTAATATTAATTTAGTAATTAATCTTATTTAATTAATTTGCCTTAATTAATTGGTCTTTGTCAGTTAATTAAATTCAATTTCTAAATTCCCATAGTTTAAATAATTATCATTAATTATTAAATTAGCTAATTATTTCTTCTCAATTTAAATTAATGACCCAAATTAATTTGATTTCTTCTCAATTTCATTTTTGACTAATTTCACTCTAATTTCAAATTAATTCCTCCTTCTAAATCAAATTTTTAATTCAATTTTAACTCCAAAATCTTCCAAAAATTAGAAAAATTAATTTCATGAGGAATCAAGAATTCTGAAAAATAGAAATAATCTTTAAAACAAAAAACAATCATTTATTATCCTCAAAATTGAAAAAAAAAAAAAAGGATCTTTTAATGGAAAAATCAATTGGATTTTGGAAACTGATTTTCTCCAAAATTGAAATATATTTTCAATCTTTATCTTGTTGTCTTTTTCTCTTCAAAATTGGAATTTCTTCATCCTCACTCCATCTCTAATTATCTCGTCTGTCCAATCCTTCTTTCACATAATCAATCTCAGCCGACAATCAATCTGAAATCTCTACATAAACCCTCTTCAAGCTCATATGAAGGATCCGATTTTTTTGAGAGCACAATATTTATGCAGGTTTTCTAAGTGAATTGTGATCAACACACAACCATTTTTATCACTTTCTCTCTAATCTCCAAGACAAAAGAGTTTCCAGTATCAACTTTGAGCACCATCCAAAGCAACATTTCAGAGGGAGAAGAGAGAAGCAACATAAGCCTCAAATACATCAGTTTGAATTTACTTTGACAAATTCTTCATGATGTTTCATTATTTTGTTGTTAGTAGGTCTTAAATTAGGTTTTGTACTATGCTATATTTTATAGTTCGGTGCTACTAATCGGGTTTCTCTAGTCTTTTAGATTTCTCATACGACATTGATTACTACATATGAACATTTATTACTAAGATTAAATGTGAACATTGATTACTACATGAATGAAATGAATAATAGAATGAATGTAAGTTAAGACACAAGGATGTTGTTATGAATGTATGCATGGATTCAAATATACCAAAGTGAGAAGTAGAGACCTAATGGAAGCATGAATTATGATTACATTATAGTTATGGAATGATTTCTAGTAATGTTCACTGCTTTGTGACTCTTCTTTGTATGTGGTTTATTAAAATATGCATTAATATTTAACCAAAACTTATTAAATCTTTTATCGATTGGTATGTCCCAAGTTGGGGAAATTACAGTCTTTCCCTCCTTGAAAATGCTTTCCCACAATCATTCTCATATTGTCGAGATGATTCTCAGATAAAACATAGATATGGAGAATTATTCATACATCCATTGGTTCAGGTTTAACTTATTATGCCATCTACTCATTATGTAGATTTCTAGATCCCAAAGATTGGAGCTCCAATGGTTCTTAGGATGATTATTTGAAAAAATTATCTTGTAGTGTTCATATTTAAGGAAATTCATCCAAAGCAGTATGGCCTCTTTACAAGGATGTCTATTGATAATCTTATACTTATACCCATTGTTGAAAGACATATATTCATTAACTGTTGAGCTCCAACTATAAATTAAATTCCAAATTGTCCTTACTTGTGTACCATGCCATAGAGATTGTGTTATTATAGTTTCAGTAATTTGATGAACCTTCTCCTCACCAAAATAGATTTTAGGGTTGGCATCATCCTTAACTAATGATGAGATTTGGTTCAACCCTATAACAAAACTCTTGACATCCCTTGTAATGTAGGTGAAAAATTAATCAGTTAACCTCCTTGGTTTTAGAGATGTCATAAAGTTCAATTGTTCTTCCCTTGTTGTTATCTTGATTATAATATAAGGGTATCCATAATTTATTTTCATTAGATGTATGCTAGGAGTGTAACTGCTCCTTATCAAATTTAAACATTCATTTCTTGGTTCTTTCTCTAGGGAAGGAATCCATTTTTGACCTTCATTCCTTTGTAATTGGAATGGATAATCTATAGTAATGGCATTATGTGGGTTTGACATATTGTTCCCAATGATTCTCATTTCTTCCTTGATTGAAGATGCACCAGGATCCCAAAACTTGTTTTCATCTTTTTTGTCGGATGAGTTCAAGATAGGCTCTTCATTTAGTTTAAAGAGAGGGTTGTCATAAATATTGTTTTCTTCTATTCCACACAAAGGGTTATGGGTAAGTTAAACTATATCTAAGTTCCTAAGATCCAACTTATCTTCTCCAAACCTTTCTTAATATGATTTCCTTGGATAACACTTCAAGTCATCATCAACTCTTTCTCTTTTATTAGGTTCCATTAATTTGCCTTGTTTTATTGATGGTGATGTCATTTCTACACTACTTATATTTTCTACATCTTTGTAATGACTTGTAGCCTTTCTTCTAATTGAAATTTCATCCTTCTATTCCTTTAATGTTAATTTCCCATGTTTACCAACTTCAAGAAGATGAAGTGGAATACATAAAGTGGTTGATTTAGAAGCATTACATCGCTCATTCTCAATCATGAATGCTAAGTTTTCTTTGGAAGGTGAAAGAGATTTTTGGTTGGCAACCTTCACATGAGTTAAAATTGATCCAACCTTTATTGTGTCATTTCATGTGCATGATCCTTGTGATGATGTTATGTCAACTTCATCATACTCATGGATCTATGTGCTTAACTCATTCATGATACATGACGACTCAACAACCTCTTTTTCCTTTCCTTGTACTTGTGGTTTCTGATGATCATCTCTCACTTTGATCTCTTCTAGGGTTTTATGTTTTATAATCATACTTTATTATTTCTATGCAAATACTTCCAATGCCTCCATTTTATGTGAGGAGTGGATGGGTGAGAATCCTGATGTATTTGTTGTTAGGATTAAGTAATACTGAGAGGGGGGTGAATCAGTATTACAACACTTTAAATATGAATTTAATAAATTCCAATTTAACCATATAATTACTAAAATGAAAAGAACATAAGAACATAACTCATAACACCATGAATTGTTGTCGAGGAAACCCTGGCCAAGGGAAAAACCCCCAGTGGGGATGGTACCCACAAATATGTACTAAAAGTATAGTGTCCCTATTAGGAGACCTAGCCCTGTTAGGAGCTAAATATTACATTATCACATTTCCATGTTAGGGGAATACAAAACCCTGTTAAAGGTATACTAAGAAGACTTCTCTTACAATAAAAAATACTTCAGTTACAATCAATCTCAGAAATGAACAACACAAGTATCATCTATGCTTAGATAGTTCAGTTGTAGCTTGCATCTATCTAACATCATAATGCATTCCATCAGCTTCATATCATCTCATCACTTTGCTCTACAAAAATCTCTTCATATATATATATACATATATACATATGTATGTATATATATGTATTACATCATCCAGTCTTCTCTCCAATACATTACAAAATAGAATTAATACTTATGCAAAGAGTAAATACAAAGTCGGTGACCTTATACTACCAAAGAATAGGTAAACGACAATCCCAATCCAACTTAACACATTTTAATTCCATGTCATACTCCCTTTATCATCGTGATTGTCCATCTACCCTGTATCTTTGTTCCTTTGTCTTTGCATGTCTTCAATACACTGTAACTCACTATGATCAACACCAAAACTCAAGTGACCTTAATAGAAGGTCATACATACACCAGAATGTCTTCCTCTAATCTCACATGTCATCCATCATAATATACTATCTTCGATGTCCAAAACTGTACTGTTATACTTTGTATTTTTGTTCACTTTACTTAGTCATTTTTCAATATGCATCTCCAAAACTATAAACAACTCCAATCGATCATCATACTAGATTTGTTTCCATAAATGGAAACCCTTAAGTGTCCCATATCACTCCAAAAATGTATCACTTGCCAACAATCTCTGACTTTGGCATTGATAGCAACACTTAGTGAAAAATGACTAAGTGTCAATACCAAAAAGATATCCCCGTATATCCTTTACATATATCCTTTACTTTATATAATTATCTATACATTTTTAATCTCTTCTCTTTTCTCCCTTTGACATCAATGGAAAAGGTAAACAAAAATGTAAAGTATACCAAATTTGTACCACTGCTTACCAGAGAATTAGACGATTTTTAGTACATCTCAGAAAGGGTTTTCCAATATCTTCACTTCCTCTGTCTAGGTCTTCACCAAAATATGACTCACATGAATTAGTCCATTTAGTGCAAACGAAGAAGTCTATGTTTCCTTTAGGTTAGTAGGCATTTGTGTTGTAAGGGCCTGTCCTATTTTCTCCATGTCAGAGATATGGACCTCAAGAATTGATATCTTGGGAGTGATTAGACTCTTCAGAAAACCAAATATTTCCATAACTCTCCCTCTTTATGTATCCACTACACTCATTTTGTCCAAAATTTTGGACACCTCTCTGTCTATCTCCAATACAAATTGTGAGGAGGTCTCACAACTGTCCATCAACTTATCCAGAGTAGTTCTATCCTTTGCTACTATGTCCTCAATGTTCTTGATATGTCTGATAGGGTTGATATAGAAGCTGTATAACTTCCTTCCTTGTGTGACACAAATTTTAGCCTCAGATGTAGTTTTGTTTAGTATGCCCAATTCCCAATAAATATACTTGCACACTTTCTCCAATTTCTTTTCAATATATATCTTCTCATCCTTCTCTTCAGCGATCTTTTCTAATGACTCATAGTGACTGTCAAAGTCATCTAGTGCCTTGTTCAAGTTCTCTGCATCATCTTTTCCCTGAAAAACAATAGGTGTTGGAAGTAGTTTGTTTAATGTGTCAACTGATCTTGTCATTACCTTAGTCTTTTTCTCTCCTTTCTTCTCATATCTTAGTTTAGCTTTAGCAAATGCAATGAAGGAAAACTTCATCAACTCATCCTCATCCATGTTCTCAATGTCAGTGCTCAAAGACTTGTCTCTACTTGCCAAAAATAAAGGTGAAGAATCATATGTAGCAGTTTCCTATTTCACTTCAACCTTATCCACTATATATGTTATTGTTTCATCAATATTTGTATTCTGCACAAAGGGGTCATTCACATCCTGCGAAGTGTCCAATGACACAGACACACTAGAAACCTAGAAATTTGGTTGCTTCACAGTGCTTACATACTAAATAGCATCTTCACTCAATGATTTATCAAGATTTATTTCAGATTTCTTTGATGATTCTCATTTCTCAATGGATTTGGGCTTAGGAGCCTTAGGTGGCAAGATGTCTGCAGCTTTAGTTCCCTTCAAGACTTTTTCTACAAATTTCTATGTCTCCTCAATTATTTCATCATATTTCCTTCCAATTATCTTTACTAATCTTGTCTTGGTTCTCAGTAAGGGTTTAAGTTCACTCAATATTCTCTCCATCTCTTTAACAGATACAATAGGCAACATGCCTTCAATTTATTATTCTCTAATTACTTCATCTTCCTTCTGTGATAATTGTTTCCTTATCTCCAATTTATCATACAACTCCTCATGTACAATGCCTCTGATTTCTAACAAATTCTTCTTAAAAATAATTAAATGTTTAATCACTATGTCTCCAATCAGAAGTTTGTCAGATGCCTCATACTTGTCATAGTATTTCTCCAAAGAAACAAGATTCCCTTGCTCAATTACTCTATTGTCTAGCATTTTCATATTCGGTTTCCAAATTTGTCTTTTAGTAGTGGCATTTTCTTCAATTTTCTTCTCTTCTCCTTCTGTCCTCTATTCCTTAGGAGGTGAGTCTAGTTTAGTGGACCTTGTGTTTCTTCTAGGTACTTGCTTTGTAGTCTCTTCCTGTGATGTATGCTGAGGTGGTGAAGGTATAGATACATTAATCATAGTAGAAAGTGGATTGATTATCTTTGCATCTTCTGGAGGTAGAAGGGCAGCAGTAGCAATGCTTGCTAATCTAGAAGCTCTCTCAGTCATCTTCTTCCTAACTTCTTTCATTTCCTCTCTATATATTCCTTCCTTGGCTGCATAGTCATCAATTATATTCTCTACGTTCCTCTTCCTTGATGCTCTAGTTTTTTTCTCCCTAATCTGTGCAAACTTCTCCTCATAATTACCCCATGTCTCCTCTGATGAATCAACTTCTAAAGCTAATATGTGTTCTACTTGCATAGTTAAAACTTTAGAACTAACCTCATATCCTATTGGATAGCACCATTTATTTCTATAAATAACTGCCTCAAAGCACACACAATCAGTTTCAACCATGAAAATATTGAGTCCTTTTATTTTTCTACCACTGTCTTAGGAATTCTCTTCCTTGCCTTCATCTCTCTCTGTAGGATCATACCAAAAAATTCACCATCTATCCAAGTGGTGTTGTGTCTCCTATAACTCTGAGAAATCTGAATACCAATGGGTATACTGTCTTTCCATGCTCTAGGGTGCATACAAGGAAATTTGTGAACAATGTGAATGTATATGTGTATCAACAAAGATCCAAATCTGAATCCTTTTGATATGTCCTTCTTAATATGCCTTACATTTTCCAAGAATTGTTGTGTTAAGACTTCACATAGATTATACTTGATTTTTTCCTTGACCATATTATAAGTAATTTTAACCACCCTAATTTGGTCTACTCTAACCAGAGACCCTATTTTCCCTAAGTGTGATCATACCCCTAATTATGTCAAGACAGTTACTCAATTGTTGACATAATTCATTAAAATCAATTTAAACTCCTAAAATCAAAGTGATTTCATCACTAACTTGCATCAATTACATTGGCCTATTTAAATCAAATCAAAACAATTAAATACTTGGCTAAAGTAATTAATTAAAAGGGAACTAAATAAATCTCCTAATTACAATTTCTCACTTGCACATGGAAAGCCAATCCATTAGCCAATGAGAGTTAAATCACTTGGATCACTCACATGGATCACCAAATATTTAATCTCCACCTCTCTTCACAAATCAATCTTAACCACTCATTCCTTAAATTATTTTATAAAAAGGAATGAATTTTGAGCTCAATTGGCCCCTAATCTTAGTAATCTTATGCTGCTATGATTTTGTACAAATCTATATGCATTCTTAGTTCATCATTTACATATTTTTCTAACATTCCTTTGGAGCACTAAAATGAACTTTGCATTTCCATTTAGTTTTAATTCTCATTAAATCTTCCATTCTAAGCTTGCATATGTCACTAATTTATGCATAATCTAAGGGCTATAATTTATAGCATTTATCATACTCTTCTTAGATAGGAAGCAATATGTCGATTTTAGTGATTTCTATATGTTTTTCCTTCATTCTTTCATGTTTTGATCACTAATCTAATGACATATTGAAGGGTTGTGTTGCAGCTTGCAGGTCCAATAAATACACACATTTCTGGCACCCATAGTTGGGCTGATCCTTGAATTTCTCCTCATTTTTAAGTCATTTTTCACTCATTTTTGCTCTCTATTTTCTGGTGTAGAGTCGCATTTAGTGACCAAGGATTGACTTTTGTAACAAAATCTCCCATCTGGGAAAGAGCCTTGCATCCGAGATTTCCTAAATCGCACCCTGCTAATCTTCCATCACATTCAGTAATTGCTCATTTCTAGTAATTCCTGAATCGCCTTTAGTTGCAAAGGCTCGCATCTGGTCTCCTTAATCACATCCTATATTTCTAGTGTTTCATTTGGAAAAGGCAGTCGCATTTGGTTATTTGTTTTGCATGTTTTGAAATTTGATTACTAATATACTAACCTTGAGTTTTTTTTGGATGTTGAGTAGGCTAATGATTTATTTATGACTGTTGTCAAAGACTTTTTGATCAAAAAGAGGGAGAAAAACTACTGACTAGTGGTTTGCAGGTTTCCTAAAGCGATCAACCTAACTCCATTGCAAGTTGTCAAAATATTAAGACATTTTCTATCACTTGCTAACTTGACTAGAGGGTTATGCTCTGTTCCTTCATGGAAAATCAGAAACTCAAAAATCAAGTTAGAATTAGATTAGAATTTGGAGTAATTGAACATTCAAATTTTCTCAAAAGTGCTTTTGCCAATTTTTAAAATGGGCACCTAAATATCGGATTTAAACTTGATTCTTGGTCCAAGTGGAGGATTATGCTCTTTTCTAAATTTGGAAAATTAGAAACTTGCTATGGGGGATTAATTCTTGAGTTATAAGATCTGAGGGAATGAACATTTCTTGATGTGCTTATAGGATAAAATGACATGGATAGGAGAATATGCTCTTCTTCTTATGAAGAATCAGAAATCTAGAGTCCTAAGTCACCAATCCAGTTAACGAAAAAATCTCCCAAGAATGACCCAAGTGAGGATAGGTGAACACTAGCCCTTCCATCTCACTATAATCAAAATGCTTCCTTGAAGGCCAAAGCCTCGGAAGAAGTAATCAGTTTTGTCCTTGGAATTTTGACATCATTCCTTGGACATGCTTAGATGTGTGTGGAGAAGAGCCACTTGAATATTGCTTGTGAGAATACACACATTTGAGTACTCAAAGGGATATACACCTTAATTTTTCCTTGTGCAATTCTGTGGGGGATGATTGCGAATGGATGCCCACAAATAATCAATACTTGTAGTCAAAACAACCCGGTTTATCTCCGAAAGGTGATAATATTTGTGCAAGGCAAATAGTAATTGCCCCAAGATACTCATCATTTCGTGTCCTCACTTGCATTTGCAGTCGGATAATACGACATCATGACTAGATCCATTGCATGCTTGGTGATGGTCGTATTATGATTAGCATGTGAGTGTGTACCTGAGTCTACAAGAAAATATTTTCATTCTATGCCTAGAATCTAGGGAATAGGGATGTGTTTGGTCACCTAATAAATATTACTTGATGTGTCTTAAATGCAACTAAAAAGATAAATTCCTCAAACAAGCAACATTTTGACACTCACTGACTTACATGTTGTTCAAAAAAAATTTGGAAAGTCTCAGACAGACTATGGTGTCAAGCAAAATTTCACGTACTTCTAGACAAATTGACAAAAAAATTCAAAAATCATTAGAGGCTCATATCTAGTTATTCCTAGCTCGCGTTTGGTTGCATAAGCTTGCATTTAGGGAACTTTCTTGCATTTAATAATTCCTAGCTCGCATATGGTAAAGAGGCTCGCATTTAGTTTGCATAAGCTCGCATTTAGTCAGCATCATCTCACATCCTGTAAATCAAAGCTTGCATTTAGGGAGTCACATGTAGGATAGTGGGTACTTGTACACATGTCAAACTCATAAGCTCAGTAGTTTTGGATACCTTTTTGGATCTTCATTCTGGTCCTATTTCTCTTGCTGGTCCGCCTGTCATTGTTTCACAACTTATTTGGAAGTCTACCTTGCATGTCCTTTTGGATTCTCACAATTGGTCCCAAAATGTGTGGTATTTTCACTCAATATATCCTCTTGATTCCCATCTCACTATCAGGGAATTCTAACCCTCTAAAATTGGATTCAGTCACTCTAAACAAACACATATACTCTTTCATAACTTGGACACACCTATTTGGACAAATTGGAAATTCTATTGACATAATACTTTAGAAAAAGTTGAGACCCAGTTTTCATGGTTAACACAAGACATAAACAATACCTTTCTAATGAATTAGAGAGACCTCCATGACTATTCAAGTTTCAACAAGGAGATACATCTCGCAATCCCCTATTTGATCAAGACTCACCCGAAATGGATGCACCTCATCACGAATGGAGTGCGGATTTTGACGAATATAGCCAAGACCATGATCATAGAGAAAGTCAAGAAGAACAACATCGTGGTCATCCTTTGTTTGGTTCTAACAGTGAAGAAGATGTATCAGAAGAAGAGTATAACAAACTCAAACAAAGTAGGAGATTTCAAATAACCTTGGAAAAGATCATAGGAGAAGACAAAGAGAAATACTTCCTACATTTAGCTTCTCTTAGAGTCAAACTTCCTAAAGACTATGATGTTGAGAGATTGAAGGAACAAGAAGTACAAACACCTATTTAAATACTCTCCAAGAAATTATACCAAATGCAAACAGAACTTGCGACACTCAAGTAAGAAAAGACAAAACCTACAAAAAATACTCTTTGGAACACATATGTCCATTTCCTTTTGACAAGAGTATAAAAATGGTTCCATTCCTACCTAACATGGCACAACCCAAATATAAAAAATACATGGGAGAAACGGATCCACATGACCATGTTAGAGAATTTTGTGCCCTAATCATAGAGTACATGCGCGAACCAACTTATTCAATGAGGCTATTTCTAGGAAGTCTATGATGAAATGCTATGGAATGGTTCTCCAAACTCACACCAAGTGTGCAATCTTTTGAGGAGTTGATTCAACAATTTGTCCAACATTAATCCTACAACATACAACACAATATAACCATGATGGATCTTTGTAACACTAAACAATGAACGGGTGAATCCTTTACACACTTTTTACAAAGGTGGAGGAGAATCTTTGCAAGGTACTCAAGAGAAATACCCAAATCTGAAAAGATGGAAATCTTTATCAATAACTTAGTAACCTAAATGAACTATGCTTTACAAATGAAAGATTCTCCTAGTTTTGATAGAATGATCAAGAACTCTATTCGTGTCGAACATGTTATGGTCAAGAAAGGAGAGATCACACTCCAAAGTGACAATAAATATATAAACTATAACAACACACCTAAGTGGTGGAATAAGAAAAAGAATGTTGTTAGTGATGGACTGGTGGAAGCATCAAATGCAAATGCTAAACTAGTTGTGTTTAATCTCACAAACATCTTACAAGCAAGAAAAGAAGCTAAGGTAACAACCACAATACCAAGAGTGAACAATGATACCAACAAGAGTAATTCATGGACGTCTAGACCTCAAAGAAAATTTACTCCATTGGGAGAACCTCTTGAGACATTTTTGAAGACTCTCTTGGATAACAAAGTCCTCACAATACCGGAGTCAAAATCATGGGAACCAAAAATAAAACCAAGGTGGTGGAATGATAATGCCTATTGTGACTTCCGTAAGAACAAAGTGCACAAGACTAATGAATGTGTTAAGCTCAAACACGTTATACAAGACCTCATTGAGGGAGGAAAAATCAAATTGGAAGGACATACCTCTAATGAAGATCATACGGCATATAAAAAACCATTCCCTAACTATGAAAAATGATAAGATTCTAAAGGAAAGGGAAATTAAGTAAATTACACCTACTCTCATAACGAAAATGTGATCAATATGTTGGACATAAAAAGTGAATCAATCTATGTGATCACTATCAAAGATGCCAAAGACAAATCGACAAATTCAAACGTAGTAACTCGAATCCAAGCGCAAATCATGATTAAAGGGGTTAACTCCTCATATAAACAAGTGACATCCTCCAAAGCACGTGTTTTCACAATTCCTAAACCAGCAACGATAAGACAAACAGATTCTATACCATCTGCCAACTATAACTTGGTAGACCAATTGCAAAGGACCTCAGCTCAAATCTCTATATTTGAGTTATTAAAGATCTCTTCAGTGCATAGGGAAGTTCTTGAACAAGCCCTACATTCCACAAATGTTCGAAAAGACATAGACGTGGACAAGTTATAAGCAATGTTCAATCACATATCAGCTCCACATTACCTCTCCTTTTCAGAGGAAGATGACAAATCCTTGACTCATCCGCATAACCAACCCCTTCACATTGAAGTATTGATTCAAAAATCCCATGTAAAACATCTATTGATAGATGGAGGAAAAGGGTTAAATATATTTACTCTCAATTTGATCAAGAAACTGGGTCTTTTAGAACATATAATTGATTCAAGAAGTAAGATAACCATCTAGGCTTACGATGAAGAGGAAAGATCATCCAAAGTGCTCATTGTTTTACTGATAAGAATAGGACCAATTGAACTCAATGTGATTTTTCAAGTTCTTGATCTACCATTGGCCTATAACATATTATTGGGAAGACCTTGGATACATGAAATGCAAGCAGTTCCATCTACTTACCATCAATGCATCAAATTCCCACACAATGGGATGGAAGTGACAATTCCTGCAGATTCAAGTTAAACTTGCAACAATGTTAAAGTAGACAGTATGGTTCCTAACAATAAGGAAGTTCCTAAAGAATTACCACCTGAAACCTCTAAAGATATGGTGATGAGAAGCTTTGGAAAGACACTAAAAATTGAAGAAACGAGGATGGGGGAATACAAACTAGATATGACACCATCATTGGCTAACATTCCCATGTATCCAAGATCTTATGGTAAACCCTCCCCATATTTTACACCTACTGCATCAAAAGAACAAGGCATTCACAAACCAACTGGTATGGTTAGATCCTCTACTTCTCAAGAGGATGAAAAAGAGGATAAAACAGTCTTGGCTTGGCTCTATAAAGAGGAACATAGAGAAAATGAAGTAAAACATGTTGAGATATCTCCCAAAAAGTATGGAAAAGGTTATGATCTTCTTAAAAAAATGGGATACAAAGGGAAGGGACCTTCAGGAGATAAAGGAAAACGATGCATTGAGCCTATACACATGGAATTCAGAGACACCAAAGACAAAACAAGGTTAGGTTTCAATAACAATTCAGGACACCCTACCTCAAGAGATGGTCCAATCTTTGACAAAGGAAGTGATGAAGAAAAAGAATAAATAGAAATTGTACCTTGGACATATGAAATATTACTACACATTGGTACTAAGGATCCAAAATATCAAGGAGAAAGATATGTACCTACTTTTGTAGCACAAATAGACAATCATTTTCCTTTGTTGTCACAAACTGATGTCCAACAAGTAGAGGAAGAAGAAGAAGACTCTCCATAAGTCCAACATCTAGAAGAATCTCATGAAGAAATACCCCAACAACAAGATTTACATCCTAACTGGGGTAAATTGGTGACAATTTCACTTTTCCTAGATTTACCACACTTTGATCCACAAATGGCTAATAGGGTACATCAGGTAACTATTGCTGACTTTTTAAACATACCTGATGATGAAATCACAGACATATTATGAATGGGATCACATGTCTAATGCTACCATGGACATTGAGGTAGATGTAACTCATAAATTTTCACCTCTATTGGAGAGACGAGAAAGTTCTAACACTTCCCATAACACTATTGTTGTCACAGAAGCAGATGAGATAGCCATGCCTAGGATTATTGATGAACACACTGATGTCTTACTAGGTCTAGAAGAACTTCAAAGGATAAAGGATATGAGTTTCAATATGATAAGAGAAGAAAGAGAAATCTCAACTGATGAGTCGCTAGAGATAAGTCTGCATATTACTAACAACAACCCTAATAATGACGATTTGACTCTTAATGATCTAAACACTATAGAAGTTGACTTAACAGAACATGTCTTATCAATTAATAGTCTTGATGCTGACGCAATGTTGTCCTTACAAAATCTGAATCATTATCTTTGGTAAACCCCAACCTTATTGATTGGACCAATTCAGACCCTACTCCTATCATGAACTTTCCCAATGACTATACTTTGGCATGTTATCTAAATGCTTGTGAGCCCTATCCTTCTTCCACCAATGCAAGGAGCATGAATCTGACAGAGGAGGATATCAAGCTTCTTAGTCACAAATTGAAAATAAAAAGAAACAAAGAACTGGTTGTGAAAACAATGTTGTGGCAGTATCATATTCTAAAATAGTAAAAATAAAAGACGTATCTGATGGTGAAAACCTCTCAAAGGTGCCAAAGGATGAGATTATTGATATCCTCCCTGAACACTTTCAAGAAAGGTCTTTAGTTCTGATAGAACCAACACAACTAGTTAATTTGGGAACATCAGAAGCTCCTCAATTTTTTCACCTAGCACAATCATTATCAGAAGAAGAAAAGATATAGTTTACTGAATTCCTCAAAGAGAAGAAGATCAAATTTGCATGGTCTTATACTGATATGCTTGGACTAGATCCTAAGGTAATAATGCATCACTTATCTATAGCTCCTGGAATTAAACCCGTAAAAAAAAAACTAAGAAAGATGCACCCACATGTGGCATTATTAGTCAAAGAAAAGCTGGAAAAACTCTTAAAAGTTGGATTCATAAGGGTCATCGCTTATGCAGGATAGATTTCTAATGTGGTACGAGTTTCTAAAATAGATAAGTCTATCAGGATTTGCACAGAATTTAGGGACTTAAACAAAGCTTGTCCTAAAGATGATTTACCATTTCCAAATATTGGTATGATTATAGATCTCACAGCAAGATATCAAATGTATTCACTTATGGATGGATTCTCAGGTTATAACCAAATAAAGATTGCTCCTGAGGACCAAGAAAAGACAACATTTACATGCGCATGGGGAACATTTTTCTGGAATGTCATGTCATTTGGGATAAATAATGCTGGAGCTACATATCAACGAGTTATGACAACAATCTTCCACGAAATGATAAAAAAAACATGGAGGAATATGTGGATGATACATTAGCCAAGTCAAAAATAAGAACAACTCAAATTGACAACTTGAGAAAGATACTAGATCAAATGGAGAAATTTCAACTGTGACTCAATCCAAAGAAATGTGCATTTGGAGTCCAATCATGGAAGCTGTTAGGGTTTATTATATCAGCTAAAGGAATTTAGGTGGACCCCAAAAAGGTAAAATAACTAGTAGAAATGTCACCTCCTCACAATATTAGTCAAATGAGGACGCTTCAAGGAAGACTTCAGTCCATCAGGAGATTCATGTCCCAACTAGTAGATAGAGCACAACCTTTCACAAAATTGCTACATAAAGGTGTTACTTTAAATTGGGATGAGCATTGTGAAAATAATTTCAAATAATTAAAAGACTATCTGGCTACTCCTCCTATTCTCATGGCGCCTATTCATGGAAAACCATTGCTACTCTACATCTAGCTACGACTACATCACTTGGAGTATTAATAGCCCAAGAGGATGAAAACAAAAAGGAAAGGGAAATTTATTATATCCATAGGACCTTGGTGTCTTATGAACTTAACTATAGTATCATTGAAAGAGCTTTCTTAGTGGTTATTTTTGCATCCCAAAAGTTGAAACACTACATACTCTTGCATACAGTGAAAATTATAGAAAAAATTGACCCCCTCAAATACCTCTTGAGTAAAACATCATTGACATGAAGACTACGGAAATGGGTCTTGATACTAAGTGAATTTGATATTTAGTATGTTGATAGAAGGGCTATCAAAGGACAAGTGCTAGCAGACCAAGTAGTTGATTCACCATTACAAGATGATGCACTTTTGATTATAGAATTTTCAGATGAGACAATCATGCACTTATAAGAGTATCCATGGAAGATGTATTTTGATGGTTCTTTAACACAACAAGGATCTAGAGTAGGGGTCCTATTTATTACTCCTCAAGGCTACAAGATACCTAAGGCATATAAACTCATGTTTCCATGCACTAATAACATCTCAGAATATGAAGCATTAGTGAACGGGCTCAAGATAGCTATGGAATGGAAAATTATAGAGTTAAATGTGTATGGTGACTCTCAACTCATTATCAACCAAGTGAATGGTGATTATCAGACAAAAGATGAGAAACCGATGCCTTAAAAACAATTGGTAGAAGATTTGAAAAATTAATTTATTTTCATCACATTCCAACACATTCCAAGAATAGAAAATAAAGCTGCAGATGCTATGGCTACGCTAGCATCCATGTTACAACTGGAAGAACACTAATTCTTCTATTAATTCTTGGTTGAAGAATTATCCTTTCTAGCCTTTGATACACCTGAATCCCAAGTGATTTGTGCCTTAAATGCCAAAGACCAATCTTGATATGCCAACATAACTGCCTATCTTACTGATCAAACCTTACCTAATGGCTTATCTAGGAATGAAAATCGAGCTTTAATTAGGACAACATCACGTTATGTCCTCATTAATACTAACTTATATAGATGAGGTCTTGATGGAATGCTTCTTAGATGTTTAGAACAAGAAGAGTCTAACCGTGCATTAAAAAAGGCTCACAAAGGTGTATGTGGATCGCACTTGAATGGATTTTCATTGGCTAATAAGCTATTAAGAGTTGGATACTATTGGCCTACAATGGAAAAAGATGTGCAATTTTCTAAAACATGTCACAAATGTCAAACACATGGAAACCTTATCCATGCTCCAGCTAGAGAACTCAAACCTTTTATAACACATTGGTCATTTTAGCAATGGGCGTTTAATCTTGTTGGACAAATTTATCCTAATTATTCAAGTCGACACAAGTACATCATTACGACTACTAAGTATTCCACTAAGTGGGTTGAGTCAGTGTCGCTGATCAAAGCCGCTGGAAAATAGGTTGTTATGTTCATATTGAACTACATCATTTGTAGGTATGGGATACCCTCTTCTATTGTAACAGACAATGGGGGTCAATTCAAAAACCAAGATATTGAGGACCTTTTTACACAGTTTCATATCACTCAGCATTGTTTTTCAATCTATTATCCTTAAGGTAATGGACAAGTTGAGGCTTCAAATAAGAACATTCTAAAAATATTACATAGAACTATGAGTAAGTCTGGCAGAGACTGGCATTTGTAATTGAATCTGGCACTATGGGCCTATACAACAAGTATCCAAACACCCAAAAGAGCCACACCATTTTCTCTGGTCTATGGTACAGAAGTAGTGCTACCCATTGAAGTAGAAATTCCATCTTTTCCAGTATCTCTCCAAGGTCTTGTTATAGATTAACAATAGCGCATTGATAGCGTTCATGCACTAGAACTACTAGATGAGCGCAGACAACAAGTGTTCAATCATCTCAAAGTGTACCAAAAATGAATTTCAAAAGGGTACAACAAGAAAGTAAAGCCATAAAAATTTCAAGTGGGGGATCTTGTTCTAAGAGAGAATCCTAAAAACCTGCCAAATAGAGAGCAAAAAGGCAAGTTTGAACCCAACTGGCTGGGGATTTTTGTTATAACAACAAATTTTGAGACTGGAGCTTATCAATTAGCTATAATTGAGGGAGATGTTCTTCCTGGTCCCATCAATACTCTACACTTGAAGTAATTATATGCTTAAAATTTGGTTGAAGGACCTATACACTAGAAATAGTTCTCCGAAAATACCAAAACAATCATAAAATTGATCTCGAAGAAAGCCAAAACTAGTGGAAAAGTCCTGAAAAAGGTATCCTTGGTGAAAACCTGGAAAATAGGCACCTTGATACTAACAAAAAAAGAAGAAAGAAGAAAAAAAAATTGAAAAATAGAAACAATGCCTTGGCGAAAACCTGGCAAATAGGCATCTTGGTAGAAAAAACAAAAATATTTGCCAAGTGGT
Organism: Thuja plicata; assembly: GCA_018584345.1. Lineage (NCBI taxonomy): Eukaryota > Viridiplantae > Streptophyta > Pinopsida > Cupressales > Cupressaceae > Thuja > Thuja plicata. The sequence continues at coordinate 4,990,711 of MU227491.1, read as the reverse complement.
TAAAACCTGGAAAACAGGCGTCACTTGTACTATGTGCTCCATCTATCAATGCACTACTGACACTAATCCTTGATGATCCCACCTATGTTATTGTTTGACTTTGAATTCCTCACAAATGTCTTATCCTTTCCTGGAATTTGTCTACATTTGCGTCTTAGGGATATTTATTCTGCACTAGGGGTATCTCTGCTACCATGTTCAGTCTGTGTTTGCTAGGTTGTCCTAGGTTCCTTGTCCAGGATAGTTTGCCACTAAATCAGTATTTCTTAATACTTGCATCAAAATGTCACTATCACAAACAAGAGTGTTTCTTAAACACCACCTACCTATAACAAACATCATACTAGTGTTTCTCAACACTTTAATCAAACAGTGTTTCTAGACACTCCATTGGATTGAAATTGCTGACATAGTTTATTGTTTATTTCATTTCCTTAGACATAAAAAAATATTTCTTAATTACAAGTTGTGATTGATTATTTCTCTATTGTGATTGAATAATGAATCAATGGTGTTCTTCAACACTACTTAAACACATATATACTGATCTTGGTTTGATTATGACTCTTCTATGTTTCGATGATGTTTAAAACTAGGGGCATATAAGCAGTTATAAATTTTCTTTGACTGGTTATCAATTGTGGATTGTTATGTATTCTGAGTTACTCCATGACATCTATTTAAAGACAAAGAGTTGCAAGGACATGGGGCATAACATTTTCTTGGTTTTCTGTGTATGGTGATTATTTCAGTGATCCTATAAATTTCACCTAACTTAGATGTTTATGGTAAGAGATCCCAACATGATTGGATAGTTGCATATATCTCGATCCTAGTTCTGTGTAAACTACGGTGAGGTTGAACCAATTTTCTTATTTGTTTCTAAATCAAACTCTAAGTAAGGTGTACGACACATTATGTACCCAAGGATATGAATATTGAAGGTCATTGCGGGTTACATATACTAAATTACACACGAATAGAAGATGATTCTAAAAGAAAAATAAGATAACTGACAAGTCATCCCAGCCTCTATGCCTTGATGCTTAGGTTTATTTTTGACATTGTATCCAATAAACATAGTATTCATACTTTCATGATACTTTCTAGGTATTAGTGACAGTTGTACTATCTGATGATGTCTATTACACAAATACCCAATGATGATAAAAATGCTACAAAGTACACAAATTAGTGACATTCCTAGAAGTTTGTATTTAGATGCATTTAAGATTGCGTGATTCATTTTTAAAACATCATAAGAGTTTAAGCTGAAAATGATTTCCTGGTTCATTCGAAATCCAAGTTTTCCTACTTAATCTATGTTACTGATATATTAATGTCATTGCATATCCATGGCATTCAGTTTGCATTCATAAATGGGAAAGATAAAATACAAAAACAAAGCATTCAAGCATTGCATTTATTTTACATCCTAAGTGCATCCATACATATATTTGCATAAAGAAAATCTCAAAAATAGACATCTGCATATTCATCTAGAATCATTCAAACACATCTATATATCAGTAATAATCAAAGAGCATAAATGATGTCATTACATGAATCTATTCTAAATCATAAAAGACCAAGTACCTAATCACAATGTGCATCAATCTAAACATCTATCAAACAAAGAGAACTTATGAACATATTTGAATCAAAAGTAGCTATCTCAGATATATATCAATGAATAATTGGATAAAAAATGTGGAACTATCTACAACAAGTATCAGTGTGAACATGATGAAACATATACACAAGTATCAAATGTATGCAGTATAATGGATGATCTAAGAAGGATCAATACACAAAAATAACTCAGATATCATAAACCAATCAGGTCTGACTCCCTTCCTCTCCCTAATCTAGAGGAGGAGGTGGTGGTGCATCAACTCTAGGATGATGAGCTGGTGGAGGCATAGATCCCTCTGACTGCTGAAAAAACAATGGAATATAGAGGAGCTCTTTATGGTTGTGGCACTGCAATGCAATATAATGCAAATTAATACACAGCTATCTGGCCCTAATAAGTAGTTGTGTGGGCATGGATATCTCTCTTTTATCTCATAACATCTAACTTCATGTCTCTATCTACCAACAAGGTCTCCAATGTGGTGATATGAGCTTTGAGTCTCTCTTTCTCTCTCTGGCACTGTGATAACACATCTTCATCCCTGCCAGTATCTCTGCTAGTATCCCTAGGAGGATCCTGTCCTGAAGGTCCCCCTCCTCCTCTCGTAACCTTCCCTGATGGTCTCTACTGCTACTTACTGGTTAGTAAAGGACCAAGATCCATACATGGAGGCACGAATCTAAACCTTATCCACCTTCCTTCCCCACTGCCACCCACTCCACCACCACCCTTATCATCTCCATCATCTCCTCTATCATCTCGGCCATGTCTCTGACTTATATCCTGTGGAGGGAATCTGTCATCTCTGTCATCATCCCTACCACCCCCACCTCTCCTCTCTCCAAGCCCTACCTCTACCTCTCACTAGTCCATCATCTACAAGATCATAATCAAGGAAATCCTCTATGCAAGGTGCTACCTCATCAGGTGATGTAAACCAAGGAAATGGAAACTGTAATAGATGTGCAAGATACACATCCATGCACCTAGAATATGAAACATCAGGAAGGTAATCCTATCCAACTGTGACCATATGATTGATCTCTAGCTATGCAGTCTCATATGCCAACCGGGCTCCCCACTATGGCTCCTCATCGCAGATCTAAGCGTAAGCTGTCAAATCCTGTGACATGCCCTGAATTTGGCCATACTACCTGAGCACACAAGTAAGAATGAATCTCTCTACAATATAACATGTCCGACCAATCAAATATCTACTTTGGAAAAAATAAGGCATCTTCTACCTGTCTGAGGTCCACTCCTCACAATCTAAATAGGATCTCCACTCAAACACTATGATGTCATAAAAAACACAACGCGAGTATTCCAGCTTACCCAGATGGGGCTGCTGGATGAATCTTGAATACATGTATACATATGGATCCTTAGGTGCTCTATTTCTATCTATAATTGGTCGTGTCACTAGGATATGCTCCCAGGCCCAGATCTGTAAAATCAAAATCCCTATAGTCATGCTCCAAGAATACTCATATATAATCTCATGTAACTCTTTGTACATGTGGGCCAGTATACAAATACCCCACCTAAATATATGAGAAGAGATGACCATCTTCTCTAATATCTCTACCTAGCCACACATGAATCTATGTTGTCCTTTGTCAGGCATCACTATGCCTCCAATCGATCTAGCAAGATAAATAGGTAATCGATCGTAGTGATCGTACATGTAGTCCCAAGTCAGATATCAGTGGACTATAGACAGATCTACAAAGTATCTCCATGCAGAAGCAATTGTTATGGCAAAGAGTGACTCAAACCAAACCTCTCGACCCATCACTGGAATGTGCATAATCTACCACACATCCTCTTTGGTGATGGTCATCTCGCCAGTCAGGAGATGGAAGGTGTTGTGCTCTGAATGCCATCTCTCAGCAAGAGCAGTCAAAAACTCTCGATTCACCTTAATGTCAGGTAAATCTATCAGTGATGTCAATCCAAGCTGCCCTATGATCTACAACTCAGCGTTTGTCAATAATCAGGATAAGGCAAGGAATCCTGAAGGATAAGGTCCTCAAAAAGACACAATCTCAAAATCAATCTATCAAAGAACACATTTACAGGTTTACATTAGTATCCTAGCTAAGGCAACTACTCAAAAAATCTAACAGTTAAGACTTTTTGGCCTTCAGAAAGAGGAAAAATAGTCAATTCGGAAAAAAACTAACTCCTTATACAGAAAATGACATTATTTTTCCTGGGGCCAATCTTGCATACCAGATGTGATGCACGATTTACCGAATGCGATGGGGAATCTGAGAAGCGATTCTGAATTGACAAGATGTGACACGGGATACAGGGTGTGATCTTGTTTTCATAGGATGCGATACATTCAAATGATGGACAAAAATTTACAAGAAATGATGCAAGACTTCCTAACGAGATGCGATCCTGATTTTACAGGATGCGATCTAGAATTTTGCAAGAAAATCGGATGCGATACGGGATTAACTGGAAGCGATCTAAGACACGGGATGCGATTGAAAACTAAATAGTTACTAACTAATGTAGAAAGCTACAAAATAAAAATAAAAACAAAGCGTAAACAAGTAGGTATCAATGTACTCACTGGCGGTGTAAAATGGGTCGGGCACTGGTGACGACATACTAGCTCAAATCGATGTCTCTCCATGGGAACCACCATCTTCTCTACAGAGCTTTGGATTTACTATGGATGAAGGTGAAAATGAATGAGTAAAAAGTGAATTTTGAGACTTATATTGACATTTTTGAGCTGTCTGGAAGCTCTAGAACTCTTCCCGAACTATCAAAATTCAATTTTATTCTTCTCCAATCTATCGGGAATGAAATCAAATGCGCAGACAATGTTTTTAATAGCACAGTAAAAATTTTGCGAAAGTCTCCCAAAAATGCAAAATTATTCTATATGTTCAAAAAATGATTCACAAGCTATACGCAATCAATTTTATAGGTTCTATATCAACAAATTACACATTATTCTTCCAAATCTTGGTCCTACATTTTATCAGACTCAAAATTTACATTTTAAAGTAATCAACTTGGTAAAATTGTGTTTTCTCTTAACACACTTTCGCTTCATCACATCTTCTAATTGATTCTTTCTCAATCCAATCGATATGTTCCATTGATCTATCATTCTATAAAGGGATTTTATTTTATTTCCTTTGATTTCATTCCTGATGGGGCATGATCACACTTAAAATCAATCAAATTCTTCCTCACAAAGAAAAACTGACTTCATCGTCAAAAGACTAGGGGCATGGCAGTTTCCTTCGATCAAGTTGGTATTGTTGGATAGAAGGCTTCAACGCTAAACAAGCCAAATATCTATGCCTAAAAATTCTCAGATCTTTATCAAGCTCTTAGCAGCTTTGTACTGACCTTCGTTGGATAAAGTTCAGAGTCAGTATTATCAATTCTCCTTCGATCAATTTCTGAATTGATACCTCATAGCTCTCAATAGCTTCATACTGAACTTTGTTCGATCAAGTTTGGAGTCAATATTATCAATTCTTGTTTGATCAAGTTCATAATTGGTATCTTTAAGATCTTTTTTTTATTGACCTTTGTTCAATCAAGTTCAAATTTGATACTATCATTCTTAGTTCAATCAAGTTCGAGACTGATCTCATCAGCTATTTCATTCAATCTAGGGCGGAATTCTCAAACTTTCTACTGTCAACATCATATATTCTTTGAATCAATGTGCTTCTCGCACATCAATTCAAAGAGGGGAAAATGTAACCACTCTAATTTGGTCTACTCTAACCAGAGACCCTATTTTCTCTAAGTGTGATCATATCCCTAATTATGTCAAGAAAATTACTCAATTATTGACATAATTCATTAAAAACAATTTAAACTCCTAAAATCAAAGTGATTTCATCACTAACTTACATTAATTGCATTGGCCTATTTAAATCAAATCAAAAAAATTAAATACTAGGTGAAAGGACTTAACTATAATCTATTGAGTGTTTCACAGCTAAATAACATAGGACACTGAGTTGCATTTGAGAACAAAAAGGCAAAGATCTTTAATGAATCAGGAAGGTTCATCGGAACTGGTGAAAAGACAAAAGATAACCTATTCTATCTTGATGATATTAATATTACTTGTTTAATGGCTAAAAATGAAGACATATGGTTGTGGCATAAAAGGTTATGTCAAGTTAATTTTGACAACATTGTTAGGATAATAAATAAAAGGAAATTAAGAGGCTTACCGAGCATGTCAAAGCCCGACCATGTCATGTGTAAGAATTATCAAAAAGGTAAAATGAAAAAGTCTATTTTTAAGAGAAAAACCTACACATCTAATGCTATTCTAGAGCTAGTCCATACTGACTTATGTGGACCTAAGAGAACAAAGAGCTACTATGATGATAGATACTTCATTCTCTTTGTTGATGATTACTCTAGATGATGACTGTTATGTTCTTAAAAGAGAAATCAAAAGCATTCAAGATATTTAAATGGTATAAAGCTATAGTGGAAAAACAAAGTGGAAAGGAACTAAAATGTCTAAGGTCAGATAGAGGAGGAGAATTTATTTTTGATGAATTCACTAACTTTTGTAATGAGCATGGAATTCAAAGATAGGTTTCTGCACCGAGAACACCATAGTAAAATGGGATTGCTGAAAGAAGAAACAGATCCATTGTTGATTGTTCCAGAACACTGATGATTAAGAAAGGCATCACGAAAACATTCTGGAGAGAAGCTGTCAGTACTGCTATCTATACATTGAACAAAGTTTAATTGAAGAAAGACACCGATAAGACACCTTATGAGCTATGGTATGGATACACACCCAATGTAAGTTACTTCAAAAAATTTGGAAGTCAATGTTATATTTTGAAAGATGATAGAAATGGAAAGCTTGACTCCAAAGGTGAAAAAGGAATATGTATAGGGTATTCTACCAAAAGAAAGGCTTATAAATGGATTAACAAATCCTTTAACAAAATTATTGAAAGTGCAAATGTCAAAGTGGATAAATTTTTTGAGAAAAATGATGAAGAAAGCATAAAGGAACTAGAAGACTACAATAGGTTTGTCTATAGTGAAGAACCTGACACTCTGCCCGAGAAATAGTGTATCGCTCCTGAGCAACAGAACAATGCACCCGAGCATCAAGCTGCAAACACCAAAAATTAGGAAATTGCTCACAATGATGTACCGAGCGATGAAGATCAGAATGAAGGTCAAGATGATGAACAAAATGATGAAAAAAGAGTAGAATCAGTAATTTCCAAGTATGTCTGAAGACACCATCCATAGAACTAGATCGTAGGAGATAAAAGGGCTGGAATGAGACAATAAGAAAGTCACTAAATACTAGATGTTTAATTTTTGATTTTGAGCCCAAATTTGTTAATACTGCACTTGAAAATGAAGAATGGGCCAGTGCTATGAATGAATAGATAGAGCAGATTGAGAAGAATAGAACATGGACATTAGTACCTAGACTGGATGACAAGAATGTCATTGTAACCAAATGGATATTGAGAAACAAGCTAAATGAGAATGGAGAAGTCACAAGGAACAAAGCAAGACTAGTATGCAAAGGGTATGCACAAGAAGAAGGTATTGACTATGGAGAAACCTTTGCACCCATTTCTAGACTAGAAGGAGTTAGAATTCTACTTGCTTATGCTACTTACAAAGGATTCAAGGTATAGCAAATGGATGTCAAATATGCATTCCTAAATGGAATACTAGAAGAAGAAGTATGCATTGAACAACCAGAAGGGTTTTTTGATCCTAACAAGAGAAACATGGTTTGTAGACTACACAAAGCCTTGTATGGATTGAAACAAGCACCGAGAGCATGGTATGAAATACTTCACTCCTATCTCATATTTTTTGGATTTGTAAGAACAAGTGATAATAGTAATCTGTATTTAAAAGAAGATACTGATGATAACATTCTGATTGTTGAAATATTTGTTGATGATATCATATTTGGAGGTAATGATATCTTATGAAAATCATTTGATGTTGAAATGAGGAAAGAGTTTGAGATGTCAATGTTTGGGGAGATCAAGTTCTTTCTTGGTCTACAGATTCTTCAACAGGATGCAGGCATATACATCACACAATCCAAATACATCAAGGAAGTTCTCAAGATATTCAAGATGGAGGAATCCAAGCTAGTTGGAACACCTATGGCAACTGGATGCAAGATGACAAAGGAAGACAAGTCAACTGAGGTAAATCAGACCCTATATAGATCTATGATTGGAAAACTCATGTATGGTGTACATACTAGACCATATATAGCACATGCAGTTGGAATAGTTGCAAGATTATCTACTAATCCCAAGGAATCACACATGACTGTTGTCAAAAGAATTCTGAGATATCTAAAGAATATCGATGACTATGGTCCGTGGTAGAAAAGAGAAGGAAAATTTGAGCTTCAAATCTATATAGATGTTGATTGGGCTAGAAACATAGATTAATGAAAGAGCACAACAAGAGGAGCATTTTTTATGGGTGACAGACTTGTCACATGGATAAGTAAGAAGCAAGAATGCATCTCACAATCCACTATAGAAGTAGAATATTAGGTTGTTGTTGCAAATTTATCTAACATTGCATGGATCAAACAATTACTGGAAGGTATGAATATGAAAATTCTTTAGCCAGTAATTATCTATTGTCATAATACAAGTGCTATCAATATTTCAAAGAACCTTGTCATGCATGATAAGGAAAAACATATTGCTATCAAGTATCATTACTTAAGAAAACAAGTGCAAGAGAAAGAGGTGATACTCAAATATGTTCAATCCAAAGAACAATTGGTAGACATATTCACAAATCCATTGCCAAAAGATACATTTGAGTACCTGAGAAAGAGACTAGGGGTCTGACCCTTGTCTACTGGTCACTAAGCTGACAAGGAGGCTGCATCAGCCTACGCATAATCAAAGGATCATTCATGTTGATGCAAGAAAAGAGATGGACTGAAAATATATATTAGTACATAACATGGTACTTATCTACACCGAACACCAGAGAAAATGTTGGATACTACAGAGCTAAATTGCTTATAGAAAGGAAATTCAAGGAATATATTATGAAAAAAGAGAAAGATTTAGTTTGGCATTGTTGTCAAAGGGAGAGATGTACTTAATGAATATAGATATAAGTATTCAATGAAATATATTGTGTAAAAGGGAAAAGAGATATGAAATCTCTATCATAATCATCCATCAAGGAGAGGAATAGTCAAAGGGAGAGAAAACATCAGAGAAAGATTCAAAGAAACATCCAAGGGAGAGAATTGGACAATTTAACACTGCGTATCTATCCAAAAAAGGGAGAAGAGATTCTACAAGAAAGGGAAAGATAGAATCATAAGTTGCTACATCTATCCAGTGAAGGGAATAAAGAATGAAGAAAGTACTCTGCAAGAACCAAATCTAAGCTAGAGCTTACCGAGAGTCTGACATTTGTATTGGTTATAGAAAAATAAGTTTGGTAGAGAATGATGAACTATAACTGATATATTTCATAATATATTAGTAGTATGTAGTATGTTTCCATCAATGCCAAAGGGAGAGATTGATGAACTATAACTGATTGAATGTTTGAAGATGACAAAGTTGATGATCACTAAGACGCAGAAGGTAAATGCAAGACATTAAATCAGTTAATGTATTGTATTTTCATTGATGTCAAATTGATATGGTATGATTCCTCATACACATATTGTCACAACACTTAAAGATCTAAAAAGACATTTTTTTTCATCGGTAATCATGTACACCGAGTGACGGTAAATCCTGAGTGATAGTGAACCTCAAGCACAAAAGTTCACAATGTTACCCAACGGACAGTGTTACCCGAGCAAAAATTACTGAGCTAACTGCAGTTGTCACCAAACATAACTGAAGTTGATGCCCGAGCTATCTGTAGTAGTCACCAAGCACAACTGAAGTGTTGACTGACAAGAACTAAAGTTAGGAAAATGACAAAAAAACTTAGTTGGCAAGAGCTAAATATAGAGTTAAATATTTGATTACTTTGTTTTCATCGACCAGTTAAAAGATAAAGATAAGAAGGATATTTAAAGCATGTTTTATTCTAGAAAAAAAGAGAGTTTTACGGTTTAAAACTAAAGCAAGCATGGCAACATTTACGGATCAAGAAGTGATCAATGAAGAAAACAAGAAGGACAAGAAATGGTGAAATAATGTCTATATAAAGAGACAAGTAATTCATTATGAAAAAAAGTAATGATGAAGAAAATTATGATGAAGATAGAAGTCTTCATTCAGATATGATCATACAAGCTGAAGAACAGAGCTAAGAATTCTGCAGACACCGACAAATAGAGAAGCAACAACATTCACCGAGCAGAAAGAAGTGGAGAAAATGAATTGAAGAGAATATTTATCAGAAGAGGTATTATGAGCTTACAATAGATCTGAACATCTGCAAGATTAATTTGTATTTATGAACAAATCATATATTGTTTTATTTTAACCATTAATTTAGATAATATCTAAACAGAGTAGGATCTAACCATCCTTTATATATTAAGATACATCCCAAGGAGTATCAAAAGGTTTTCATGTTGATATCATAATGAATTCTAGGTCAAGTGATAAACTGTTAGTGATAAATTCTCTAACAAGGTCGCACTTAACAATGTGTTTGTAACCTTTAACAGGGTTGGCTCTTCACCGAGCTCACTTCAGAAGAGTGAAAAATTTGGGTTACCGGTCCCAAGTGGTTTTCCCCTAACAGGGTTTCCACATTAAAAATCCATGTGTCAAATGTGTATATGGTTCATTACTTTGATGTTTTACTTTACTCATTACTAAAACAGGATTGATCGGTAAACACTAAGTTATTTATTGTATTTCAGTAAAGGTTAAGAAAAGATAGACTGATATTCGGTAAATATAAAGGAAAGGATAAAAAGTATAAACACCGAGTAGTATATACATGTTAGATTTACATAAGGCATAAATCTTGTAGGAATGAAGATAACTAGAGGTTTATCTTTGTGGTATAAAGTTTTGGGCTGATTTATTGGATTAAAGACTCGAGACTCAAGAAAAAGATCAGAAGATGAGCAAAAGGGATGTGCCTAAGTTGAACAAGGATAACTTTTCATCATGGAAAATTAGGATAAGACTCCACCCATCAGGTATTGGAAATGATGTCACTCAATACTTAGATACTAAATTTATTTTACCTATTGGACCTCTGACAGTTGATAAATTGAGAGAAAATAATGAACACAATTCTATGATGATAGAACTTGCTTCCTCACTCTCTGATGCTGAGTTTGAATATGTCAAATCATGCAATACTGCAAAGCAAATGTGGGAAAAACTCAATCTAGTACATGGAGGAGATAAGAATGTGCTAATAGCTAAGACAAAAAGCCTAAGAAGAAGGTTTGATGACCTAAGAATGAAAGAAGGAGAAAAAATCACTCAGTACAGTAGCAGAATCAAAGAGGTAGTTAATGCTATCTGAGGAGTAGGAGGTGTACTTAAAGAAGAAACAATGGTAAGTAAAATTCTAAGAACCTTACTGCATATTTATGCTATTAGAGTATCTACTATACAAGAAATGAGAGCAGTACAAAATAACAATGTTACTCTAGATAGTTTGATTGGTATAATTATTTCATTTGAGATAAATAACTTTGACAATAGTGTCTTACCATCTATTGAGTCTGCATTCAAATCTTCTTTGAAGATAAGTAAATCAAGTCATAAACACACTATGAAAAATGATAGTGAAAGTGATAGTGATGACCAAGAACTTGATGAGATTGAAGCACTAATGGCTAGAAGATTGCAGAGAGGCAAAGGTAGATATAAAGGTAAATTACTATTGGTATTCTTTAATTGTAAAGAGATTGGACACTTTGCTACTAGATGTCCTAACAAAAGAAAAGAAGACATAAACAATGATAGATCATATGAAAATAAGTTTGACAGAGGTGATGACAGAGATTACCGAAGCAATCGACAATCTAATAGAAGAGATAACCAAGACCACAAGGACAAAGGGAAGAAAGCTTGTTACCGAGCTGAGAACAAAGCTAAAAATATTGACATATTGTGTTTGTAACCTTTAACAGGGTTGGCTCTTCACCGAGCTCACTTCAGAAGATTGAAAATTTTGGGTTACCTATCCCAAGTGGTTTTTCCCCTAACAGGGTTTCCATGTTAAAAATCCATGTGTCAAATGTGTATATGGTTCATTTCTTTGATGTTTTTCTTTACACATTACTAAAATAGGATCGATCGGTAAAAACCAAGTTATATACTCTATTTCGGTAAAGGTTAAGAAAAGATAGAATGCTATTCGGTAAAGCTAAATGAAAGGATAAAAAGTATAAACACAAAGCAACACATACATGTTAGATTTACATAAGGCATACATATTGTAGGACTAAAGATAACTAGAGGTTTATATTTGTGGTATAAAGTTTTGGGTTGATTTATTGGATTAATTTTTTAGGCCACTGATTCACCCCCCACCCCCCCCCCTTAGTTATTCTAACACTAATCAAGAGCTCTGCTCATGATAATATTGATCCATTCTTCTTTGTTGAAATCATGAAGTTTGGTTATCTGCATAATACTTAGGTTATTTAGGTGTGAAAACTCATCCTTCATTTTTCCATCATCACCTATCATGTCTTCCATCTCTGTAGAAATCTCTTCATCAACCAAAGATTCATACTTACAATGTATGTATGCCCTAATATCTTTGACATACAGAACATCGTATGGTGTTTGAGAAAATGTGCCTTCGGGGTCATCCTTAGTAGATGTGAAAGGGCATTTCTTAAATTTGTATCTAGGTCTCTCTACAACATAAAAAATCATAGGAGTATCCATTTTCAAAACTTCACAATTGATGTAAATACCTCTTTACTGCGGAAATACAAATGTATGCATCGATCAAATCCTTTAACACACTTTCTCCAATTCTTATTCTACTCAAAACTCTATTATCCTCAAGATCTTCTCTACAAATGATGCTCAATTATTTTCTTTCTATTAACCTTATACTTTGTTGAATTAAAAAATGACACAGCTCTGAATAAACTCATTTCTGCACATAAACCAGTCAAGTAACAATCTAGTGATCACAGGATATCAGCTTGTAAAATCATGCGATCATAGATATGTGATCCAAAACATTTATACATGCTCTCCCTAATCTTGCAAGAGCTTACTTCTCAAAATCAGGGGCTGGATAGATTTCTAATTTATTTCCTCCAATGCTCCCCCTAAGGTTATGCTTGGCCATCTAGGTTGATGTAGCAATGTTACCATCAGGCGAAGACTCAGTAGCATCCACTGATTCTCCCTGAAATTTTTCCTCACTAGACTCCTTTACTTCCATACCTTATTACTATTGATATCTTCCGCTTTCTTAAAAAAACTGTCAAATTCATTCATGTACTCTGCAAGACTCTTACCAGTATCACCAACATTTTTCTTTGTCACTGTAGGAGGTGGTACTCTTCTATTTTTAGTTCTATTGTACCTGCAAAACTTTGCTACATGCCCTGGATTGTTACATTTGTAGCATTTAGTAGGTGATCTATTCTGATTAACTTGCAACTTACAATACCTTGCAATGTGCCCAAGGTATTATATTTGTAACATGTGGTCTTAGTTAATGTCTCTTCACTAATGTAATATTGTTTGTATCTTGATTGATCAGGTTTCCTGCATTCTTCTTTCTTGTGCCCATATGCATATCAGATAAAGCAATAACAAGAAAAAAGTTTGAAAGGGGCTTTACCTCTGCAATCTCTCTTCATGTGTCCAACCTTGTTAGATCCAAAACATCTACCTCTGAAAGGTCTGATCTATTCTTTAGGTTCTTCAAGAGTAGGTCTTTCTCCATCAATATTTGCACCAAATTTTTCTTCTTGATTCTTTGAGCATTCAGCTTCATTGAAGCCAACACCAGTCATGTATCCTTTAGGTTTTTGTTTGTCTCTTTGTTCATCGATCAAGTCACTACTCATGTGAAGTCTCTCAATATGATTCTTTTCCTCAAAAAGTTCTCCTTTTATGATCTAATTGTATTTTCTCTAATTCTAGATACTTGTTCTTGTAGTGTTCAAGTTCATTCTTCATTTGTCCCATCTGAATATTAGCATCCTTCAAGGTTTCTTCAATTTTTTTCTTAGCATCCTTTTCTTGTTAAATATCTTTATCCATCTGTAGTGAAGTAGTTTCATAATCAAGCTTTAAGGTATCTTTCTCTTGCTCAAGATGCATTATCTGATTTGAATTACCATTATCTGAATCCTCTTTTATCTTAACCATAAGATCTTGTCTCTGAATTCTGGAAAGTTCAAGCTATTCTTTTATTTTCTTAATAAGTCCCTCTGCTCTTCTCAATTTGAATTTCAAGTCACCATTCTCTGCTTTAGCTTTGTCAAGATCTTCAAGTGCTGCTTCAAAGTTTTCTTCCAAACTTTCAGAATCCATCTCGATCTCCCTTAAGTTGTTAAACTTTCTCTCCAAGGGCCAACAACTCTGATACCAATTTTTAGGATTAAGTTATACTGAGAGGGGGGTGAATCATTATTACAACACTTTAAATATGAACTTAATAAATTCCAATTTAACCATATAATTATTGAAATGAAAAGAACATAAGCATACAAAACATAACTCGTAACATCATGAATTATTGTTGAGGAAACCCTGGTGAAAATGGTACCCACAAATATGTACTAAAAGTATAGTGTCCCTGTTAGGAGACCTAGCCCTATTAGGAGCTGAATATTACATTAGCACATTTCCCTGTTAGGGGAATACAAAACCCTATTGAAGGTATACTGAGCACACTGCTATTACAATCAGAAATAGTTCAATTATAATCAATCTCAGAAATGAACAACACAAGCATCAGCTATACTTATATAGTTCAGTTGTAGCTCTCATTTTTCTGACATCACAATGCATCCATGCATTCCATCTTCTTCATATCATCTCATCACTTTCACACTTCTCTTTACAACAATCTCTTCATATATATGTGTGTGTGTGTGTGTGATGCAGGAGCATCCTAGGTGTAAGGGCAATCTTGCATCACCCAAAACTATGTGTTTTTCTATTCAATAAGGGCTATTTTGTACAAAGCTGCTATTTTTGGAAACTTACTATTTTTAGTAAGTTGGTCGTTTGAACTCAGAATGTTCTAATTTTTTAGGTGAAGGTTCATCTTAGTCATATAAGAATGCCAGTTGAATTTCATTGCCAGATCATCTGTATTGGCGAAGTTATTAAGGATTTACTGTTGAGATTTTAGGGTGCAAAATCTTTGAGCTCAATTTTCAGGACCTTAGAGGCTCTAGATCGAGGTCAAACCCCTGGTTGACTTGTGCTTTGCTAGTCAGGCACTGTAGATCGTGATCTCCCCTTTCTGAAAAGTGGTTATAATAGCCAAACGGAGCTACGGTTCAAAAGTTATGGCTTTCGGAAGTTGGGCTACCTAATCTCATGTTTTGTAAATATTTAAAGCCGACCCTTTTGCAATAAAAGTGAAAAATAATTAAATGCTAAGGGTAGTCGGCCCTAATGGCTAGATTTCTGGAACCTTCTCGGGCAGTGGAAATTGCCTGTATAAAGAAGGCCTGTAGTGTTGTCTAGGGTAGTTCTGGGTAGATCTGGGTAATAATTCGAGGCTTTGTCCTATAGAATATTGTAAGGCGAATGCCCATGCAGCTTTGTATATTGTAATTCTGTAAGTTTGTAATTCCACATTTGTGGAGATAATAAGAAGCCCATTTTCTGTTCTTGCAAATTGTTGTTGCTTCTCTATTTATGTTATGTGTTTGTGGCATTAAGGGGAGCACCC